>PPHD01009607.1:0-20474 GCA_002909625.1 Bambusicola thoracicus | reverse complement strand
TTTTTTTTTTTTTTTTTTTTTTTTTTCTTTATTAACAAGCTTTGTGTCATTCTCTTAAATTCTTGGATTCGTTTCTCAGTAAGGGTTCATTGGCTTCGGTTTTGAGATGCTCGCCCCAGCCTGAGCTCTCCTGCCTTGAGAACCTCCGTTTGTTTCAGTACCGCTTTGGAAAGGGGTTGGCTGGGTTGGGGGTTGCTGTGCAAGACCCCCCCAGCTGCCTTTGGACTCCTTCGGGTGCTCTGGGATGTGAGCAGTCTCATTTCCAGGCTGAACCTGTAGGAGCTGGGTAAATTACCATTTGAGCATTGGGCTCTGCCCTGTACCAGAGGGGTTATTTGCATTAGCTTTCATCTTGGGAAAGGGAAATAATCGGTGCCTGATCGTTTTCCTTGTGCTGATGCGTGCAGCCTGACATGGGGCTGGGGGCCCCAACCCACCTCTCTATGGCTGAAAGCCCCTTCCAGCCCCACAACCAGGTTGAGGTTTTGCTGTGCATCGTTGCAGTCCTCTTAACAAATCTGCTGTGAGCCGTGGGTCGGGGAGCAGGGCAGGTTAATGCAACACATATTTAATGTATGATTGCTAATGGCCACCTCCCATCTGCCTGCGCCCAACTGGAGTTTGCAGATGAATGATTAAGCTGCCCTGACACATGGGCAGCTTGTTCCTTAGCAGAGGTACATTCATTACACCCGACACATGTAACGGGGACGGGGCTTTCTGGCTGGTGTGATGGGGCTGGGGTGGTGGAGCAGGGGCTCTCTCTGAGTTCATTTTATATGATAATGTGAGCAGTCTTCCTGCAGATGCAGCACTATCAATGAATCACAAGCTAAATAACCACTGGGATGTTTATTAGCCTTGAATATGTTTATTGCGGAGTCAACAGGCAGCACCTTCCAATTAATTAATAGTAATAATTACTGTATTATTTATGTAGCTCTAACAGCATGCCAGCGTCTTTCTGCACAATGGTTACAGCTGTGGCTGTGCTGCAGTGGGCAGGTCTGCGTGCACCCCATGTGGGCACACTGGGGTCTGTCATTCACTGTGGGGTGGTCTCAACATCAACAGCGTTGGTGAGCGGAGCTGCTGAAGTCCTGGCAGCCTGAAACCTGTTGCTCTGCAGCCTGGGATTGCTGGAAGGTAGAAGATGCAATGTCGTGGTGTGTAGGTGTACAGCAAGAGTTGGCCATGAGGCAGGAGAACAGACTTCAAACAGCCTGCTCTTCTGCCATGGTGGATGCAGGATGATGCTGTTTGCCAGCTCTAGGAAATTGAGGTATTTGTAGAGCACGTGCAGCTGTTGGTCATGGATCTCTTTTCACACATGAATATTTTTGAGGCCCTGGCGCTACTGCCCAGAGAAGCTGTGGATGCCCCATCCCTGGAGATACACAAGGCCAGGTTGGATGGGGCACTGGGCAGTCTGATCTGGTGGGGGTAACCAGTCCGTGGCAGGGATTGGAACTAGATGATCTTTAAGGTCCTTTCTAACCCAAGCCATTCTGTGATTCTATGATTTTTGTCTCTCTTTGTGTCTTCCAGCCATGTCTGACTTCCACATCCACCCTCAGAATGCGGTGGTGGAGGAAGGGGGTGTTGCAAGGTTCCAGTGCCAGATCCATGGTCTCCCTGAGCCCGTCATCCTCTGGCAGAAGAACCGCATGCCAGTCAACACGGACAATGAAAGGTAGGGCATGTCCAAGCCACATAATGCTCTTCTATCCACAGGTGGAAACAGGTGACAGAGTTGTACTACAGCATGACTGTGAGCTGAGACTCTTATCTACTATTTTTGCCAAGGAAGACTCTTTCAGTTCATGTTTGGAGTTGTCTGGGCACCTTCTGGCTAAAGACTGTCCAGAAGTAGCGCCTGTTGTAGGTGTCCTTTGTTGCAGGGGAGTTGGGCTACAGGACCTTTAAAGGCACCTTCCAACTTGAATGATTCTATGACTCTGTATTACAGGAGAGTTAGTTAAACCCTCTTAGCTGATTTTTCTGGGGCATAGTCTTACACTGCCCTCCCCTGAGAGGAGGCAGCCCTCCTCCAGGCTGACGTTCCAGCATGGAGAGCTCACCAGCAGTCCTGGCAGAGCTCAGAGCGACTCTGGCATCCCTCATCGCTCTGTGGCCCCATTTTTTGCAACTCTTTCCAAGCTAGAATCATGATTTCTGATCCTACAGGTGTCTCCTGAACCTCTGCAAGCACTGAGTTTTACTGTGGCCACCAGACCGAGCTTCCTCATGGTGTTTTGTGGGTGGCAGCAGGGAAGCTCTGCAAAGCATCCCACAGTGCTGCCGTTTCCCCTGCAATCTTCCTGCAGGGAAACCCCAACCTCTCCCCTTCCCCCACGCTAGGCCTGGGACAGCACGTCCTCACTTCCTGTGTTTGCCAGGCTGCTCCCTTCGTGTCGGAAACATCCCTAATCCCGACAGGTGGCAGGAAGCATGTGCTCCGCACCAGTGTTCCCAGCTGCAGGTTGGGGTCTGCATGACTGGTGGTGGGAGACAATCAGTCGCAGCACACCTGATCACCAACTGATGGCTGTGTGTTGGGAATAGGCGAAACCAGGAAGCTGTAAATATTTTTCCTGAAAGCCTCTATTCTTGAAATGTCAGTCCTACTGCAGTGCGTGGTTGGGTTCTTTGGAGGCAGGAGAAAACACGAGGAGTGGAACAATACCTGACCTTTTCAGTGGTACGGTGAACTTACAGTAGAAGGACCCAAGAGGCCCAGCCCTGCAGTGGAAAACTGCAACTGTCAGGTTGTGTTTTTCTTGGTGTTTTTCATCTGAGCTTTTTTTAGCCCGGTACATGGTTGATTTGTTAAATTTAATCTCTCTGAAGGCTCCTCACTCATACAAGTGCTAAACTAACGATGTGGCAGAATAGGGAGTCTGGTCCAAGGTAGCATCAGCAGGAGTGAACGGTGAAGAATTGGGCCTGACACCTCATGTATATCCTGATGAGATGTTGCAGGATAGGTGATGTTCCTCGTTGTCCCTCCTTGAGCCTCAGGTCACCGGGGTGGGGATGGTCAGACTTGTGGCACAATCGAGGTGTGACAAAGACTCTTTTTCTCCAAGACTGGGGAGGAAGAGGCAGACCACCACAAACTGCACTCATCCCACTGCTTCTCCTGTGGGGCAGGGAGCTTGCCCAGGACGTGGCCTAGGGGCAGGTTTTCTATGTTTGGTGTTCTGATTTTGAACAGGCTTTTAATAGGAGTACAGTTGTAGGGCAGATTTTTATTGTTAGCTCAGTAGATTAATCTGTAACACCAACGGTCCCGGGTGATGAGGGTTGTTTCTCTAACTGAATTGGATTTCTGCATTAATCACGCTTGGCGCACTTCTACGTATAAAGTGTATATAAATTGGTATGCTGAGTCTTGCACTTGGAGGCTTTGAAGGCAGAATAATAGCTTTGGAATTGAATCTTCTAATGCTGTGGGCAGATTGTTAACAAAAACGAAGGCTTCTTGTGGTATAATTCATCCAAAACAATGGGCATTTTAAAGTCCCAGAGAGATTGCAATCAACTTCGGGACGTGTAGAACTGATTGCTGTCACACTGCCACCGACACCGAGCCACACATATGGAAGGTGGCACAGGGAGCAGGTTATAGGCACTTAACCATATGCTGCTATAGTAGAAGATATTCTTCATCTTCCAGGCGGAAATGGATTATTAACTCATCACAGTGTAATGACATACTACAGCCAATTTAAACACACAGTTGCCAAGCAACCTGTGATGTATGTACACGTGTGTGTATATGCATGCATGCTCTAAGTGAACCCATTTTATATATACAAAATATTTACAGTTATATATATGCCCGCACAGTATCTGTTTTAAAGACTCTTTTCCATGCATTTGAGGTTTTAAGGTTGCATGGGTTTGAGTCCTGTGTTGGGCCTGGAGCTGGGAGTGTGGAGTACACACTTGTCCTGGTGTTTGCTCACAGTCACTGTGCTTCAGCTGATGGGAGGTAACATGCATCAGTTGTGCTCACATGAGAACACACTTCCAAAGCTTTCCGCAGGGTAAGTAGGAAACACCTACTTTGAAGCCATTCTTTCCCAAGGATGCATCAGAAGATGAAAAAAGGGATCCAGCCTTCCTCCCCTGCATGTCACATCCTGCTTTCACATCATGCCCTGCCTTGCAAGGTTCTGACTCTGCTTTTCCTCCTGCTGCAGGTACACGCTGCTTCCCAAGGGTGTCCTCCAGATTACAGGACTGAGAGCAGAAGACAGTGGGATTTTTCACTGCGTTGCCACCAACATTGCTAATGTGAAGTTCAGCCGGGAGGCCAGGCTCACTGTGTCAGGTCAGTACCAGCACATGCTATCCTGGCTGCCTTTCCTTCTTTTTCTACCTGTTGCTGTTCTAGAATGGGACCATTTAAGAGAGCTTCAGGCTGACAGCACTGAGAAGTGTTGTTCCTCTGTTAGGCAAAAGCACTTTCCTTGTTCTGGATTAGTCCATTTGGTAGCAGATAAATCTGTCTCTTAGCCTTCAAATTAGTGCCAGTTTCTGGAGAGAGGGAGGATGGTGTGAACAAGAGCTACAGCAGCTTTCTTTTGGAAATGTAGAAGACTCATCATTTCCTTAAGAGACATGCCCACCCTGTAAGTAATTGCAGCACACACGGTGATCAATTATTTATCTAATAGGGGAATTATGTTCTGTAGGCTGTTAGTGTTACACTGCAACCAGAGTGAGCTAACCTTTCTTTTGGAAGATGAGAAGGAAAAGCCCCGAGCACCCCAGTCTGAATTTTGTCTTCATTCTCCATCCAGATTCGGAGCAATTGGCAGAAAACTGGTTTTTCACCTCCAAAAGCTCCAGCTGAAGAAATGACAGTGCCTTGTGGTCCCTCCACAGAAAAGGGACCTAGGTCATATACTGGCTGCTCTTTTGTGTGCTGCTGGAGATACAGTGCAATAAAGCTGTGAATTCAAACCAAAGCAACTCGCATCCACACTTTGCTTGTGCAGAAGTTCAGTCTGTTTATGAGACTATGCAAACTGTCCCCTGGAAGTGATGAGCTTGAGTGTAGTTGAGGAAGAAGGAGGTTGCAAATACACTACCGTGTTTCCATAGCTGTGTCACACTCCACTGCCCTGCCAATTGCCCGTCTTCCATTAGCCATCCATGTGGGACTCAAGCTGACCTCTTGGAGACCTGTGGAGCAATTTCAAAACTTGATTTTTAGATTGCCTCCTTCTGCTTAGGAATTTCTTTGCTGGTTAGTCTTCTTAATTCGAAACGCTTTTAGCTTCATGAGTCTCTGGTGGTGTTTCAGTAGCTGCTCCTGGCATGAGGAAGTGGAAAGTATTAAGTCAAATCACACAATCCAGCCTCAGTGGTGAATGACACCGTTGTCTCTCTCCTTAGAAATGACACGGCCTGCCTTCACCCTCCCAGCCGGCTGCCTGGCCACTGGTCCTGCAGCAGCAGGCTTATACCTGCACCGAGTGTCAGCTGAGCCCCTGCAGGCTGTAAAAAAGCAGTGTGTGTGAAATGGGGAGAAGCTGAGGAGTGAGTGATGCTGTGTATGTCAGCTCTGGTGGGGAAAGAAAGCAGGTTTAACTGTTTCTGAAAGACCTGGGAGCTTTTGATGCCTGTTACCTGCCTGTTCTCTTGATCTATGTGAACAGTAGCTGCGTGGAAGGGGAAAAGTACAGTAAATTATCAGCACATTGAAGTTCTTTGTGTCGATTTTCTGGTCTGAGTTATTGTTTCTTGTGGGACAGAAAGTGTTAGCTGTTGTCATCTTACCATCCCTCATTGCAAATGGATATTTTCCAGGTTTCCTGTCAATGCGATGTTTGTGGTTTTTCTCTTCCTTAAAGCACTCAAATGATGAACACAGGCTCAGCATTTAAGTGTCTGCTGAAGGGCTTGGGCTGTGCTTCAATTACTGCACGTGAGCAGCGCAGCAGTAACTGCACCTTTGCATGCTCTGAGCTTGCTGAAAACACACTGCAGTGGGTTAAATCTCAGTGAAACAGGTTTGTGCTCTGGGTGTTTGCAAAGAGGAGGATGGCTGCTGCAGGGGAGGAAGCAGCCTGCTCGCAGCACATCCCTTCCTCTTGCACGCAGCCCTGCCTTGCAGCCCTGCTGATTGATTATTTTCAAGTGCCTGCTTAGCGGAGCTGCTCCCCAGGGGCTGCCTGCCTCTCGGCGCTGACACCTTTTCAGCATGAGCTGCATCTCTCTCTGCTGCCGTCCTTTTGATCAAGATCTAACGGCCCGTGCCATCACTGCTGAAGTGCCTGTCACTCCAACAGAGCTGGGGACCTCCCCGTCCTCTGCAATTGCTGCTGGCGGAGTCCCTGCAGACCGCGAGCATCAGCAGAGGCTTCTTCCCTATCAGAAGAAATCCCCCTCACGTTGCCTTGAACACTGAGGATGAGAATCCCTCATTGTGTCACTCCTTCCACCTCAACCCCGCATCTTGGCTGGAGGAGGAAACCTCCTCCCTGCTGGCCAGGGTTTGGCCACGTTCCTGCTGGGCGACTGTCCCCTCTGGGGACCTTTTGGGAGCTGGCAGTGGTGGAAGCATCAATCCTGGAGATGGTCGTGGTCTGACCAAACTCATGGAGCTGATCCCGTGCCTGAAAGCCTGATTGCATATGTAGGACCCGGGGTATAAATCAAAGAGTGCGATTCCTTTGTTGTTGTTGGCAAAATGGAGCATTTTATAAATTCTGCTTTGGTCTCAGCTCCCATTTGCTGATATTCTTGGGTGACCTTGGACAATTCCCTTCATTTTTCAGTGTTTTGAAATACTGAAATCTGTATATAATACGATGATAATATCGTATTATTCTAAGCGTGAACATTTACTATTGTGATTTAGAACAATAAATTTACATGGGTTTTAAAGGCACTCTGAGATACTGAGGGGGAAGGTATTGTTTTTCAGATCTCTTGGGGTTAGCCAACCGGTCATATGAATTTATTGTGCATTCTGGTTCTCATCAAAAAAATCTACATTTTATGGCTTGCAGTGAAATGCATTCAATGAGAAAGTCAGCTCTTAAGTCACACTGACACGGTGATTTTTCTTGCGTTTTGCCCATTTAGACACAACCTTGGAGCTTTTTTCCTGCAGGGATGCTGAACACACGAGCTGCTCTGATCCACGCTGCCCCTTTGGACCGCTGTGAAATGGCCCTGCTCTGACAGGGTAACCCTAAAAAATGCAGGAAGAAAGGGAAT
This sequence comes from Bambusicola thoracicus, assembly GCA_002909625.1. NCBI lineage: Eukaryota > Metazoa > Chordata > Aves > Galliformes > Phasianidae > Bambusicola > Bambusicola thoracicus. The sequence goes on along the minus strand of PPHD01009607.1, from coordinate 13,235 downwards.
CTTGGAGAGAAACTCTTGCAGATAGGTTTTCTCTTTGGTGGGGGACAGTCCCTGCACTGCATCCCTGCCCATGGCAGACCTCTGCTCCCACTCCCCACTGCCCCGTCCTTCTTGGGGGGGGTCAGCCCATGTATTCTTCTCTGCAGGTGTTTTTCACAGAGCATTTTTGCCAGCAGCAGCTGTCAGATTGTTTAAATTCCTCAACCATTGCTTGACCTCGGCATTCCTGGAGTGCAACCCAGCTCTTGTTGGAAACGGGGAGCATGAGGACTAATGAGGAGGCTGTCAGTGTTCTTGTTTGCTGATGGAGAACTGAGAGTACCTTTACTTCCTCTCTTGCTTCCTTCCAAAGAAATGGGAGTGAAGGCTGATGGGAGTTTCAGCCCAGGAATAAGGCACTTTCTGGGGTTCACAGGAGGTTCAGCTGTGACACAGGATGATGGTTTTGTCCTCAGTCTCCTTTTGCCTGGCGAAGTGTGATTTCTGTCTCTTGTCCTTTGGCTCTGCTGGTCCCAGTGTCCTTGCACCAGAGCTGTTAATATAGATCCAGGTGTTGGACTCAATGGTCCTTATGGGTCTCTTCTATGTCAGGAGATTCTCTGAATCTCTGATGTTCTTGGGTGATGGGTTTTGTTCTGGGCTGCTGCCTGTTGGTGCTGTTGTAGTGCAACTAAGTATTTGTGATCTCACCTTGAGCAATGACTGTACCATGACTGCCTCAGGGCAGTGTGACGGAGCCAATCCTGCACCCTGGTACACCAAAGTGAACCAGCACTGGTGTGCTGCAAAAGACAAGGGATGACTGCCCTACGGTCTGCAGCCAGCAGAGCAGTTCCCTTCTCTCTATCGTATGTATGCAGGGATCAACAGGGCTGTTTGTGGCTGGGTCAGATGCCTGAGTTCTCCCCAGAAATATCAGTGCCCTCTTAAAACGCATTCAGACAATGCAGCTGCCTCACAAGTATTGCAATCCTTTTGTTTCATATCGTTTATACTTAGTGGATGAACAGAGCCCTCTGTGTTTCCATCAAACAACAGAGAGTCAGATGCTGCCAGGCCACGCAGATGCCTTCTAACAATGCTTCTGTCCTTGCAGGCTCCCACTCCACTGTTTACAAGGACCCCATGATTCTCGTTGGACCGGAGAACCTCACGCTGACGGTGCATCAGACCGCAGTGCTGGAGTGCATCGCGACAGGCAACCCCCGGCCCATCGTCTCCTGGAGCCGCCTAGGTAAGCCTGGGGTGATGGGATGTCTCCCCATTGCCATCACATGGGAAATAAGGAGTGCCACCGGCTATCTCAGCAACAAGTGATTCACTCTTTCCATTCCTACAGTGATTAATTGTATGCTTGAAGTGCTTTTTATCTTCTTGTCTACACTCTGCTTTTTCCCTCTGCCAAGATCCTGTTTTCAGCTGTTAAGGAGTGGGCTGGTTCAACCTGTAGATGTATCATGAAAGGTGATAATTTTATCTTTCCCCGAGTGACAGCGTCTCCTTCAGCTGCATCAAAAACATCACCACTGTTGGCCCCAGAGAAACAAAATCATACACAAACATGTCTTCCATGTAAAGCAGACTGGAAAGAAACTTGCTGTCTGTTCAGAGAGTTCTATAAAAGCAGAGGGAGCTTAAGGTAGCACGTCTGAAGCTCTGAAAAAACAGATGCTCACTGCTGAGGTCAGTGATAGTGTTTAATCGGCACGGAAACCAGGGCCAGTGTCTGATGGCATCACACAAGCAAAATGTAATGTTTTTCCCAGTCTGAAAGCATGGGTTATTTTAGTCTCTAACTGGAATAGTAGCTCAGAAAATACCTTGTGCAGAGCAATGCTTCCGTTGCCCAGCAGACGTCTGTGCTGAGCAAAGAGCTGATGGCTTTTGATTTGTCTTCTGGAGCTTGTAACTCTATGTGAGTGTGTTGTGGGGTTGGGTTCAGTTAGCATTTCCCAAGGCCTCATGGTCTGCAAGGTCGTGTGGTTTTTAGAAGCTAATCTCCCTGAGTCACCCCAAGTGGCTCTGAAGCACAAATAGGGATAATCTTGTCCCGTGCTGCTGTGCTGGATGTGGGGCTTCAGGCCCGTGCTGCTGGGGTGAAGTCAGGCTCATGGGAGGAGTGCTGTCCCACCGCAGAGCTGTCTGTGAGGGCACAAGGACACGTACCCAGCAGTAATAGTGCAGCTTCTCCATGCTTGCCCTCCTGCTCACTTCCTCTGGTGGATTATAAAATCAACTCATGTCTGCCACTGACTGCTTTTTTTTCCCCCAGAGCCATAACCATCAGATTGATGCTGGTTTAAAAATTCCCCAGATAAGCTCTAGCACTGTTCTGGTTCTCTTGGACACAAAGCAGCTCTACGTTAACTCTAAACTATAATAAACTACGTTATAATTGCCTTAATTATAAGTGCTTATTACCTTCTTCAAAATGCTTGTCTCTATAGAGCAGTGCAATAATGAAGATGTAATAGCTTCATGCTAGGTTTGTCTGGATGGTGTGAGCTCAGCGTTGCCTTCCACCAAAAATAAACACCCCTTGTGGCAAAGCAGCAGATCTAGAGCTACTGAACGGGATGGAGAGCTCATTATTTTCCCTTCCCTTCGGTGTGAATGTTCCATGTCCAAAGGACAACAATATCTTCATAATGTTTCACCAGTCTCAACATCAACGTGGCTTACAGGCCCTCAGATGAGTCTGTAGGCCTGCCATCTCTTTGCAGTGATTTCAGAAGCACTCTCCTGCCTTCATCCCCTCCCAGAAATGATAAAATCCATGGCATGTAGTCTTAATGATGTGCAGCTGATTTGGCTGTAGGTCTGACTTAATGTGAACAAAAAAGTCAATGCTATGTGGCAATCCCTCCTGCTTGGTGGAGGGAAAGGGTCACAGCATTGCTGTTCTGCCAGGTCTTTGCACAGGGAGTGTTGCCATTTTGGAGGGTCTGTTTCTACCCATTTGCTGACAGTTTTTGATGTTGTGGCATTTCTTCCATCAGAAAGGAGCAGAACAGTTTTGCTTTTACAGCTATCTGTTGCGAGGGGCAGCATGCCATAAAAACGTGCACGTTCTGCTTTGCCTTTACTAAAACCTGCCTGGTTTTCAGTAGGAAAGGCAGCTATATTTTGCTTGAAGGAAATCATTCAAATTCTGGGCCAGTTTTTGACTGTCACACAATCAATTTTGAATTTAATTTCCTTGGGAATATGTTGTAGCTGCTGACCACAAACAGAATTCCTGTGTGTTGCAGTGCGTGAAATGTCAACATTCATTAGAGAGCAGGCTCTGAGAGAAATGTAAAATCATTAAGAGTTTGTTCAGGGAAGATAGGGCTTTTCCTTTCAGAGCTACGCACTTCAGGCTTGGACCTGTATGTGTGCACAAATGAATATCCTGGGCACTTACTGCAAAGCCTTTTGAATGAATGACGATTTTAATGTATCCTTACCCTTTAACTGACAGGCCACTGAGCTGGCCTCCATAAAAGGTACCAAGGCAGAATAATACACTATTTAGAGAGATAGAGAAAAGTGAGGCGAAAAAGAAAAGACAGTGATTATCTGATAGCGTTATACAGGAGTTGTCAGAAAGGGTCACACAATGGGAAGGAAATTACTGAAGAGGGAGCCATTCAAGAAGTAAACTATACAACAGTTGTAGGAGCCAATTAATTGGTAACTTATTGGACACAGAAGCTTGCAATAGATGGCTGACTGGTTGACAGGAGCACCGTTCCTGTAAGTGTTTAGAAATAATAGAGTAAATTTCACCACTTCACATACTGAATAGTCAACTGTTGCAATGTACTCTAAATATGCTAATCCACTGTGCCCAGTGTCCGCTGGAGCAGGAGACCCATGCGCCTAAGAAGTGGAAGGCTACTATGGCACAATACAAAGAATTCACAAAAGACCTAAATGATCAACATTAGAAAGTTGTTACTGTCTTTCTACTTGCTACTTATAAAAGAAAGGCATTGGTGTTGTTGCATATTCATACCGCCTGGCACGTTTTAACAGGTCCTCGTAATTGGTACGAGTGTGCCAATCACTTCTGAGCAGGCAGAGAAAGGACTCCAGGAGGCGTCGTGAACACCTTGGAAAAATAAATAATGCAGCTCCCAAACTGCAGGCATCTTGCATCCAGCCTTTGCTCCAGCAGGAAACCTGGGGGCCTCGAGTGCTCCACAGCCAGGCGTTCTTTGGGAGTGTCTCCCATTTGGAGGACACCCCAGTTTATTCCAGGCTGCTCTTCACATCCTTCATCTGTCTTCCATTAAGGACTGACAAAGATAATCTGGACATTTCCCCCTAGTCTGGCTTGTTTTCAGCCCACAAATATTCTGCTTTGACTTCATAAGTGGATGGTCATGGTAAATGATCAACAGTTTGAAGCCTGGAGAGATGACTTGCTGATGGGAAGCAATACCAGGAATGTGGCAAGCAGAACAAGGAGGATAGAAGAAGCTGGGAAAATGTAGAAGTTATGCTAGAAGCTTGCAGGACTTTCTGAAAGACAGCAAGTGGGCAAGAAACATACAGGCTGATCTGGCACAGGGATCCTGCGTGGCTGCTGGAGGTGGCTGCGCTCTTTGAATCAAACAGCAGTTCCCTCGGGGCTTCTGGGCTCAGAGGGCTTTGTTCCTCAGGGAGATGAAAGATGCTGGGTTGACAGGAGACATTTCTTCAGAGCATCACACCTCTAATTAATACTTGGAGCCAGAGATACAACTGTGGAAGTATGGATGCAGGTATTAGGGCTGTGTGGAGTATCGGCTGCAGGCTGGGACTGTCGTGCTTAAATTATGTAGCACATGATAAATAATACAGTAAATCTACTGACATTCAAGTCACATTTCTGTGGTGTTTCTTAAGGCAATGATGGGATGAAGCATCCAAGTACGGCCGCTTTGCATTTTCGTTGATCCCGTCCCTCCCTCAAAGAGGGAGATTTGATTTTTACACCCATTGTAAATATGGGCTTCCAAAAGGTCTAATTTAAAAGATGAAATCAAGTTCAATTTGAATTTAATTCAGACCTCTTTACACTTCAGTTCAAATGATGTTTGAAGGAAATGGTTCCTTCTTATTGCTCATTAAATGCAGGACAGGTCATGTTTTATTGTCCCTTTTATGACTGAGCCATTTACTGCTGCAGTGGCTTGGCCAGCTATGTGATCATTTAATCATTTAATGACATTGTTTTTCTCTGTCTAGAAGACCCGGGCATTTTTCTTTGCAATGCAAATAATGAAGTGATCTAGCATTGCCTGCCTAATGAAGCAAGGAAACCTTGAAGCTTAAAAATTTCCTGAAAAACAACACAAAGAGCATGACAGGAGAGATGTTTATGAAGTGCTCGGTAGCTTTTGGACCATGTTTTGCCAGTAGCCTGATGCTGCCAGTCTGAACCGGGACCCTCCAGTGCTGCTGTCAGAGGCATGAGCTCCCCATCCTATCCTTGCCCTGCCAAGTGGATCTGTATGTCTTGATAGTTAATTTGCCCTTCTTTCCGAGTGCTGCTTTGCCTGTTTTCCCAGTCTATTCCAGAGCCTGTTGGTTATCCAATGGATCCAATCCTCATAATTGTGACATTAAAATAATGGATATATAATATTGAAAATATATATATAATATATACTATAATATTAAAATAATGGATCCAATCCTTTATTATGCAAAGCGTAAGATGAGATCTAAAGCATACTATTGCAAGGTAACTTTCCTGAGGTCCTCTGGTGCTAATGGACCCCAGCAGCAATTTCTGTGCACTTGAGGTGGGTAAGACTATGGCACAGACCAGCAGAGCTCCTGGGAGGAATTTATTTGGATGAATGTTTCCCTTTCCTAACCACAGCTTTGAAGTGCAAGGCACAGACTCTTCTGCTGGGGAGCACACGCGTCTGGAGGGCTCATGGGGTCTTCAGATGGGGCAGTCGTCAAGGATGGTTCTTGCTTCTCCTTTTCTGTAAGCTCCTTAAACATCTCCATGAGCAAAGGCAGGAGTGGAGCTGGATTCCCAGTTCCCATCATAGGAAAGTGTGCTTTCTCTAACTGCTGCTCCAGTAAGGCGAATCCCCTGCCTTGCTCCTCTGCTCAGACACCCTGACACGTGCTAGGAGTGATTTAGAGCTGCCTTTGTCAGACAGTGTTTTAAAACACAAACCAATGAAACAATAAAAAGCAATAGCCTGATACTAATGAAACACATTGTAATTAGCGCTGGCTGGGAGTTTTCCAGTGAAAACAGGCTTTGTTGGAAAAAGGAGAATTCTCTGATACTGAGCTATTTTATGTTAAGTGCTTCAGATTTGAGCACGTTGCTGCTCTCCAGCCATCCTCCTTCAGACCCAGCACTCAGGATGAAGGCAGCCCTTCCGAGCCAATGCAGCTGAGCAAACTGTCCGGCTCAGAATTTGACTCCTGGCTATTCTGTGTACTCAGGAGTGTAGGAATTGAAGATCCAATGTTCATACAGTTTCCAAAAGCAGCAGACAGATCCACCAAGGGTTAGCAGACACAAAAGCATCACTTCTAGCTCAGGAAATCCACAAGTCATAAATTGCTGGTGGCAAGGGAAGTGCAGCAGGGTGTTTGCTTGCTTTCCACAACATCTCTGTTGGATCCTTGGTCAGTCCAATGTAAGAACTTAGACAATGGCTTGTAGAAGTTGGTGCAATTTCCTTTGGTTTTATTGCTCTATTGAAAAGCACTCTGGGAACTTCATCTTAACCTGAACATGATGTTGAAAGCTTCCACGTTTCCTGTGATGGTACCTTGGTTTTCCAAGCAGCACAAAGTGTGGCTTTGGGCAAACGCTTAACTGAGAATGCTGTTCTTCTCCAAAGGCAGTTCTGCTAAGAGCATCAGCTATAACCCCTTGACTTTACTTGGCGGATCCCAGTACATGTGCATGGTACCACTCTGTAAGAACTCAGATTGGACCTCAACAAAGCCTGTGCCCTGGAGAATTTCAGACAGATGCCCAGTGTGCAACCCTTATGTTTTTCCCTTTCTTGCAGACGGCCGCCCAATTGGTGTGGAGGGAATCCAGGTGCTGGGGACAGGAAATCTCATGATCTCAGACCTCAGTGTGCAGCATTCCGGCATCTACGTGTGTGCTGCAAACAAACCTGGCACTCGGGTGCGAAGGACTGCTCAGGGCAGGCTCGTTGTACAAGGTGAGCACGGCAGGGGTGACACAATTGCAGAGTAGTGGTACCCACGTGCTTTGCACAGCTTCTGTATGTCCCTGGGCACTGTGGTGGGTTGGTTTGGGCTCCTCTGATGGTGTCAGACAACTCACTTCTTTTTTAGATGTGGTTCTCCAGGTGGGTGAAAGTCTCTGCATCCCACAGAGGTGAGCGGTAACTTGGTGTCCTTGAACTGAGGCCTCAGCTGTACGAGTTGCAGTGTCTTAGCACCTCATAGGAAGTATATGGCTGAGCAGATTTCTGTTGTTAGCTGTACATCTCAGCAGAGAGCACAGGATGAATTAGCCAGATTTGTTTCTTACCCTCTGCGTGGTCTCAGTGATACAGGGATGTGGGCAGCGTTCTCCTGTTGGACAAATCTGCATCACTCATGCAGTGATATCCAGGAGTGGGTATGGCACATAAAAAACTAAAGCAATTTCCAGAAAGTCAGCAAGACTGTTTGCTTTAGCAGTCAACGCTGCCTCTGAGCCTCTTGCTCCACTGTGAGTGAAGTCCCATTGGGGTTCATGCCCAAAGAATGCAGGCTGCTCCCCTTCCCCACAACTGTCCTGAACTGTCACTGGGAGAGGGCGATTCAGCCCAGAGTAGAGTTCAGCACTGAAGAAACCAAACAGACCCCCTGCACATGCTCTGTGCAACCAGTCTCCATGGTGAGGGGAGCCAGGCAAGTATTTCAGGAGGCAAACCCAGCTGGCAGTGTGCTCTGAATGGCAGTAATCCGCCCCTGATTACAGGCACTCACCTCCTCTTCAAGCTAGTCCACTTAAAGCATCGTGCCTGCTCTCATCAGTTCACTCATTAACTATTGACTGATGATATCCTGAATCTGAAATTATACACCTCCTGCCGGAGCGAGCTAATTGAACCTTTCATGCTGGTGATGGGGAAAGTGCCCTGCTCCAGCCCTGATGCTCACCTGACAGGTCCTGAGAGTGGCTGTGGTGATCCAACAGCGCCTGCAGTCCCTGCGTGCTGACATCCCTGCTCCCTTTTGCCTTGGGAACAGCAGGGAGCAGTGCAGAAAGGGAGTTTGTACAGGGCTGAGTGATCCTCCTGGGTCCCAGGTGCTGGCAGGAGGTGAGAACTTGCCATTTCTTTTGCTGTTGCGTTTCTAAGTGAACTGTGCAGTGAGCACCGCCAGCTGGCCTGGGAGTCCTCTTTTCAGGCAGCACAGCCCAGGCATTGAGAACAACCCAAGCATTGAGAAAACCTCACTGTACTGACACAAACAATTTTGAGCTGCTGCAAGATGGCTCTGCACGTGCAGCCCAGGCACAAAGCTGATTTCTAGGTAGCAGACAGGCAGAGCCAGAAGAAATTACTTGAAAAATCTATGGTGTTGTAAAAATGCAGCTATTAGATACACTTGATGGTTCCAGTTAGCAATTGGAGGAGAGGGGAAAGGGCAGCACAGTATCTCGGTGCTGCAAAACAGTCTCTCTGGGGAGGTGAACATCAGCCCCTGAGCAGCAGCAGTTTGTCTGGAGTAGGATTGCTGTGCATTTTCACCTGGGAAACCAAGATGAGAATTCGTCCCTAAAAGGGCCACCAGAGCCCAGCCTCACTGTAGAAAGGAGTTGCTTCTGTGCTGGAGATGTGCAGAGAAGTGGGCAGTGGTGTGGAATATCCTTCGTGTAGCACTTACGGACATGAACTGCATTTTCCAAGAGTCGGACCTGTGTTGCCATCCATAAAGCGATGGATGTTGAGGCAGGCTGTCCTTCCCCAGGCAGGCAGCTGGGCTCCTCCTGGCTTTATTCACCCTCCTTCTGGAAGCAACTTCTCGGTCTGAATCTCATTTTGCCTGAATTTTCCAGCTGAGAGGTACAAATGATTGCCGTTCAGGTTTGCCTGGGAAGCAAACACCGGTAATGACTGATGTGGGAGACTGACTTTATCTTTGTTGAGATGTCAGCAATGCAAATTACATCCATAAAGAGAATAAAAGCTAGGAACAGGCTATCAAAAGCCTGGTTGGAGAGGAAGTTAGCACAGGGCTAGGACAATGCATCCTCAAAGCAGCAGGCCAGGTACTTGCTGCCTTTATGCAGGGCCCTTGAAGTGCCTGCAGGCACAAATTAACTTGCCCTGTGCCTTTTGAAGGAGGCGCGTTTTATAGGTGGGAAACACGGGCAGAAAGAGCGATGTTTCCTGTTGTAAGGTGAGGAGCTGGCAGGAGGCAGGGACTGAAACCCCATCCGCCCTCCTGCTGCCGCCTCCGCCCCACTGTGGGATGCCGGGGTCCCCATCCCAGCAGCCACAGAGGTGTCTCGTCACAGGGCTCTGCTTTTCCTCCAGCTTTTCGCATTGCAGGCTCTCCTTCAGATCATCTTATTATCTTCCTGGGAATTCCTCCTCCCTTCAGAGGATAAGGCCTCAATCCCCCGCTCCCTCCCTCCCCGCTTGCCCTCCCCTGGCCATTTAGGCTCCTTTGATCTCTTTTGTAAGGTTCTCACACAAGAAAGTTTCCATTTTCTCTTCAGATCCCAGTGCAGCCATTTGAATATTGCTTTGTGCCGGGCTGCCAATGGAAGTCTCCCAGGGGAGCTGTGGAAGGGCTGAACGCGGCACGGCCAAGCGCAGGGCATGCGTGTGTGCAGTGCGAGGGAAGAACAGGCTTCAGTGGCAAGGGGAGAAAAACATATCAAAGCGCTTTCTCCCTACCTCCTGCGCAATCTTTTGTGCTTTATTATGTGTTTGGTGTCATAACAAACTGATGGGCTGTGAATGGCCAGATGGTCACCAGTGTTCTCCGCTCCACGCTTCATTTCCTCCCGAAAGCTACGCAGAAAAATGAGAGCCCATCTCATAAATGGGTGCCCATCTTAAGGAGGTGGTTTTGAAGGCTCTGCTGACAGTGGTTGCCTTGTTCATGTTGTTTTCTGCTGGCAGAACAGGGCATTGCCCCTCGGTCCAACAGATCTGGCTGCTGCTGCACCTCCTGGTGTTTCCTCCATCTCTGTGCCATGTTGGCGTCGCTGCAGGGCTGTTTGCCAGCAGATGTGCAGCACTTGCTGTGGTTAAGGCTCAGCACTATGGCACGTGGTTTGCACGTTACCCCCGGCTGAAATCCATGCTTCAGAACCGGCCCTGTGACCCACTGTGTGGGTCAGCCTGTCCACCTGCTTGTTTGCCTTCCCAAGGAAAGCAGCTGAGCAGGGACCTCGGATCTCATCCATTAGGATGATGTAGTGAGCTGTGGTGCTGGAGCCCCCAGCGTTGTCTGCTCTGGGTCAGGTAGGTGACACGGAGACACGTCCCACTGCTGAGCAGCTCCAGGCCGTGCTGTGCTGCACCACAGATGGACGGCTTCACAACACCTCCCTGGTTGGCCTCTGCCTGCCTCCCAGCAGACATGGCCACGGTTCTGTGTTTGGCCCCAGCAGTCCCACCAGCTCTGCATCTTACGCAGTTACTCACAGAAGCGTCTGTGCGTCCTCCATAGGCAGTGGAAAGAGGCGAAGTGAGGGGCAGTTCTTTATCTTCTGTCATCTGATGCTGTGCTTGACCGACTTCCCCGCTGACCCGTCTTCTCCTTTATGCCCTTCTTGTGCATTCTGGAAGCCTAATTTATGAGGTTTTGTTGTTTCTAGATTATTCTTCCTCCTCCTCGCCTCAGCCTCCCTCCCTTAACCTATGACTGTGGCTAATTGAGAATTAATGACTACTTAGTGTTCTGGTGCAAGGGGCACTGGCACCTCGAATTTCACTGCAATAAAGACTGCACCCCAAGCCATTGCCAGGGCTGGGGCTGCATAGAGACGCTCCCTGTGATCTGAGGGCCAAGGGAAGAGATGAGTCCAGCCCTGCTCTCCCATTGCAGCCTGCTGTTACAGTGCATCTTTGTGCTATCACGGTCTGTTGTGCACAGGAAAACCTATTGCAGCACTTCGTTAACGATTCTGAAGGTGGCATTAAGCGTTATTGCTTTCTGATACCAATGTCATGCCCTTAAATATTCATTAAAAATTCATTAAAAATGATCCCCTCCCTCCCATTAAGTCCTGAAGAATCAACATTTCGGTTTCCTCATCCCACAGCAGCGAGAGCTGGAGCCTGCCTGCTCCTCCTTGCCAGGATGGAATCCTCTCTTCTGAAGAACACCTTGGTCTGGGGTGAGCCAGCAGAGGGGTCCATAATGAAGCTGTCCTGAGATGGCCGTGCCCTTCCTTAGCACTGCATCTTGTACCTGTGGGCATTGCAGGCGTGACTCCTGAGCCCAAATGAAAGCCAGGAGGTATGCAGCCACTTGCAGGATAATTGCTCCTGCAAAACCACGCCAGCGCAGAACGGGGGGCAGGAGGTTAAGGAAGCCTTGAAAATGAAGTCCCTAATGTGCTGTGCTCTCAGTGTGTGCCACAAAGGGAACCGTTCACTGCAGGGAAGGGAGATTTCATCCCCATTTGTCCGTGCTTCCAGCTTTATTGAACCCATCCTGAATTTTATTTTAATTTATAAGCCCGGGGGGAAAAACGTGGAAAGGAAAAAGAAGGACAGTGCATCAATTGGCACGTAGTGAAGTTTAGCAGGAGGTTCTGAAAATATGTGTCCATTGGTTTGCTGAGCTCAGGTTCATTAGTAGACCCGAGTGCCTGACAATAAACTCTGCTGGGGGACACCCCTGACTGCTAACGTAAGTCAGGGCTGCCATGCTCCGCTTCCCTTTGGTTATTAAAACTGAAATAAGGGGTTCCTTCAAGGTAGATGAGCTCTTCAGTGAGTTTCTGTGTCTTTCTGCTTGCAGGACTTGTAACCAGTGACTTTGCTCTGAGGCAGAGGCACCTTTTGGTGCGCTTTGGCCTTGCTGCAGTGGTAATGATGCTGTTTCCTTGCATGCGTGCAGCTGGGGAAGAGCTTAATCATGCTGTGCTGTCAGAGCTGAACCCCGTGTTTTTTGTTTAGGGCTTTTTTTGGCCATGAACCACGAGGCTCTGCTCTTGCATAGCTGCTTCTGCATGCCGCTTGCACCCAGCCAGCACGTTTTGCTGGACCTCTCTGCTCCTTCCTCCCATCCCCACATCTCCCACCACCCCCACCTGCGAGTGGCACTGAGTGTTTCTCCCTGGATGATCTTGCTTTTGTCGGAAGAATTTAACGCCAGCCATCCGCTGTGCAGCACTGGTTGGTAAATTCATTACGGGCTCATGCCTCTCATCTGTTTGTCTTCATTGCGGCTGCTGCTGGTTCCACCTGATTTTAGGTCTCGGCAGCAGCATGGAGTATATTTATCACTTTGCCCTTTGAAGCGTAACTGCTTGAATAAACTCGCCGATTTGGTGGCGCCTTTCAGGCCCCGCTTTCTGTAGGCTGCTGTGCTGTTTTATTCTGATAAATGGTTTAAATCTATTCAGAGCTGCTGGGAGGGGGAGAAATCACTTTCTGTTTACAAATCTGAAGGTAAAAACGTTTGGTTATGAGGTTACAGCAGTTACAGGCTATGCAATCTCCTGCAAGGCTCAGCAGTTCCAGAAGGGTCCCAGGCTGCAGATCTGGGCTAAGAAGGGCTCCCAGTCTGTTGCCATCAGGAGGGTGTGCAGCAAATCCCATATTTGCTGGGGACAGAAGGACCTGCCAGATTTCAACGTGCGTGTCCGTACATTGCTGTCCATTTGCAGGCAGTTTGCTAATGCCATTTTACGTGTTACTTGCTGCCTATGCTGTGGCTTGGCCAAATGTCCCTGGATCTGACCATAATAGGACTTTCTTTTCCCTTGTACCCAAGAAGATGCAAACCAAGCTGCAGCGTTGCTTTTCGTGCCAGAATGAAATGCAATTATCTTGACTTCTCTCTTTCCTCCTTGCAGCCCCTGCAGAGTTTGTGCAGCATCCCCAGTCCATCTCCAGGCCCGTGGGGACCACAGCCATCTTCACGTGCGTGGCCCAAGGGGAGCCCCCCCCACAGATCACTTGGCTGAGGAATGGGCAGATCCTGGAGACGAGTGACCACATCAAGCTGAAGAATAACAACAGGTAAGTGCCAGGGTGAAGGGCAGCGTCAGCCTGGAGTTGCCATGTACA
>PPHD01009606.1:7500-20474 GCA_002909625.1 Bambusicola thoracicus | reverse complement strand
TTTTCACTGGAAAGATGTCAAGTTAGTTGCCTTCAATCCAATTGCGTTCATTTGCCCCATAGCATCTCTCAGACAAGAGGCTGCTCAGGACAACCTAAAAAACAACATAACTGTCAGCTGTTAATAATTTTCCTGTATAAGAATTTGGCAAAGCAATGATGTGGAAAGGAAGAAGATATCATGAGCAAATGATTTCTTAATGAATCCTCCATTGTATTTCTACAGAATTCCAACGTATCTTTCCCCTTCTCAGCTTTTCCATAACCTGCTGCACGGAGGCTGGGGGTGAACCCCATCCCTGATGCCTGCAGAGCAGGGCTCTGTGATGGTACTGAGCTCAGCTTTTTGCAGGGATCACACGCTGCATGAGACCTGCTGCCTCACAGCAGCAGTGAGCGCTATCTGCAGCGTGTCCCATCTGCTGCCGCCCATCTGCAGCCCTCCTCTACCCTTAATCTCCTCTTAGACCTTTTGACTTGAAATCTTAGTGTAATTTTAGCTTTAAACTGTTCTTTGAGATTATTTTGGAAGTACAATGAATTCACAAGAGAATTGATTTTAAAAGTGCAGCCTGGATATAAACCTTACCTACTATGTAGTCGTACCGTGGATACAGGAACTGTATCTAGCTTAAACCCAGGGAAGAAAGCCTCAGGATCAAAGCCAGACTTTGTAGACATATTTAATTATGTATTACTGGTAAAGCAATAAAAGCTTACAATATGGGCTCTATTCACAAAAAGGACATTGTTTTGTCATGTTCTTCTTGTAAATTCCTTAAGCATGACTCAAAGTGTCATTTTACATGAGATTCATAAAGACAAATGTCAGTTCTACATGGGTGTACCAATGTGTTACAGAATTTAATCAAAAGCAAATGTGTATGTTGAAATCCTATGTGTCATTAAGAGCATTTTTGCCCATAAATTTGAACTCCTATTATGGTCAACAGACTGAGCTCCTACGCAATAAAGCCAAACTGGGCCTTCTGCATTTCCTGAAAAAGTATAGCAAACCATTTATATATGCCATTATTAAACAAAATGTTCTCTGAGGGAACTATTATCTCAGGGAAGTACTTCAGGAAGAGTCTCCATACTTCGCATTCCTGCTTCCGTTTCAAGTGTTGTCAGAGAAGAGGTCTTGAACAACGCGTGGAGCTACAGCATCTCTTAAGAGAGTTCGGTCTTGTCTTTATGAGAAAAAGGAAGTTAAAGAACCTGGAGGGTCAGGAGCTTCTGCTGGAAGACTTAGGAGGCATTTTACTGAGAAAGAGCAAAGGCCAGCAAAACAAAGCTGAGTAGAAACTGAGGTGCTGAGAATCAGGACACCAAAAACACTCTGAATGTTCACTTTTGTAACTATTGTAGCAATGCAAGAACAGGATAACAGAAAACTCACTTTTTAATTGTAACTTAGGGCATTAAAAGTGTAAATAAACCAGAATCCTTACAGATATGAGTTACAGTCACAGTTATGGTGAAAGGAGGACTCACGGGAAATAGATGTTGAGATAATGCTTGATGTGGCATAGTTGATCTCTCATCCTTTTATGGCTACATACCAAAGCACACAAAGCTGTACATCACTTAATTTTAGTTAGTGAAGAAAGCCCTATAAAATATGGTTTACTGATAGAGGGATAACAGTGACTAAGTAACATACAGAGGAACATAACAAGGAAGAAATAAGCAGCTGAAAGACAAAAACTCAGGAATTGCATAGATTTCAATGGGTAGTTGGAAAAGCTACCAATCACACAGCCAGGAAGCAAACTGACAACACACACTCAGAAAGCAAAGGCAATCACTCACTACTGCTGTTCTGTGAAATACTTTTCCAAGCATACATATGCTTTCCATAGGCATGGGCATCAAGTGGAGCCTCCACAGACAAAACCTAGAGTTTGTCTGCTGTGAAAGAGATGCCTAGTAAAGTCAGTTATAAAGGACTGAGTACTAATGAGCTGCATTTGATTATTTAAATACAGAACACATTCAGAGCTTGATTCTTAATTCTGATTTAAAAATTCCGTTATAAAAATCTCCTATTGCAAAACTGGGTGAAAGACAGATTCTTGGTTTTCATTTGATATTTCTGTCCATGTCTCATAACTCCCCCTGGGGATGTGACACGTAAGTTCTCTTCTCTACCAGCTTCCCCACACACAGGCGTGTCCTGCTGGAGCAGAATACTTATCCCCCAGGAAAATGCCATCGGGTTGCTCTGAAGGAAAATTATCACTTGACTGAATGCTGCTGACACTGGCTCTGAGTCAATGGACTTGTGTGTATTTAGGGACAGATATGCCCATGTCTGCGTAGAGCACTGTGCTTTCTTTAATTTTTCATTTAGAGAATCATTACATACAAATCACACGGTCAACAATTTTAGCCTCTCTTTTCTTTTTCCCTGAAGTCTGAGTTAGAATCTGGTTCAGGTAAATGTAAACTATCCCACAGAAAATTACATGCAGCAACTACTAAGACAGATTAGATGACAACGTAATGTAAGCCACAGTTAGACAGCATCTCTACTATAAGTACCAGCTGTTACAGGACTAAAGGCCACTGAACACTGCCTTCAGTAGAATGCCTTGGGAAGTGAAGAGCCCCATCCCTCTGGCCAGAGAGGCAATCCCCAAATCTGGAGCTGCTCTGGTCCCAACAGGCAGCCCAGCCAGGCCAGCAGCACACAGCTGGTGCTCTCGTCCTCAGCCTGGGAGCCATGAGCTCACATCAGGACACCTCTAGCACCTGGTGCCTCCACACCTTTAAGTGGGAAAATGTCTTCACAGGCTACTAATGGAAAAGGGGGGCTTGGTGCAGAAATCTGGAAAATTACTTATTCAACACCAAGGGAAAAATAATTCTTACAAGTAGAATTCTAAGTAGCAGGCAGTGCCTTTGACATTTTTGAGACTACATCAAGGTGAAGCATGGTGACCAGTGGTCTGGACTGACCCAGGAAGGTAGTTCTATCCATCCTTCAGAGATACTGGCTAATGAGGAGTTCAGCAAGTCCCTGGGGCAAGGGGCAGCAGCAAAAAGAGTGATGTAGTCCCTTGCAGGGCAGTGTTGCTACGAGCAGCTGACAACATGTAAATTGGACACCTCTTTAATGACAGATTGCATTTAATATAAATTTCAGGGAAGGCAAATGCTAGTCAGAATGTTAGATTATCACTTGGACTTAATTTAACAGCCAGATTTCATAGAGATCAAATAGTAAAATTACAGCAGATCAGAAACATACAACAATGGAGCAACTGAGTATACTCTATCCCATGGTGATCAAAAAAACAATTGTGTTCTCATGACAAGATCAGTTTGATACTGGAATAGGGTCAGCGTAAACTCTACACGATAAGAGAATGACAAACTTAAGCAATAAAATCCAAGACATACGGGGCAATACCTAGGCTGAAATAAATGCAAAATATTTTCATTCTCATAAAAGGACCCATACTACTATGAGACAAAATATTACTAAGACATCTCTCCACAAGAACAAAAAAAATACTGCAAATGAACAATCCTGCAACAACTCTAAACCACCAGGTTGTTTTGCACCATCCACTAAACTGGAACCAAATGTATGCGACATTCTTCAGTGAGGACAGGGTGCTATTTCAACCCATAAAATACTTTTCATTACCATGTTTTTTCAGCTATACCTGAGGTCTATCCACACCTAAGACTCCAAAGAACATCCTGTAGGGAAATGAAGTGTTTGTACCATCTCATAACACCTACGCACACACCCAGTGCAGTAGCATCTATTTATTAAAGCTTTACCACACCAAGCCCCAGAGGCTTTCTTTGTACTGCTCCTTCAAGAAGAGCCCTTTCCAAACCAGCTCTGATCATACTTTGCTGCTCGCCCCAGGACTGGGAGCTCAGCTTCCTCTACACCAACAGAAAACCCAGGGAACACAGTGTTTCCAGGAGTAACCAAGCTGTACAGCACCAGCAAGAAATGCATGGAGTTATAAGACACAGTTATAATGGTTTCCCTGCACATCTCTTCTGGGTATCATAAATTTCTCTCATTTACTGTACAGGTAATCCCATGAACTCTCAGCTGGGGTACTCAGCATCACCCAACAGTAAATGAGAGAAGTTTATAGCACACAAAAGAAATGGGCAGGGGAGCAGTCATACATGTATGCAAGAAGCATGCAAACCTGGTAGAAGAAACTGTAAACTAGTTTTCAACCTGCTTTAATATTGGTTTAACAGTCAGAAGAAAAAGCTTTATTATTTAAGCAAAGTTCAATATGAAGTTTATATTAAAGCTCTGTTTAAATAATACAACTTTTTCTTCTGATTGCTAAAACTATTTGAAAGATGACTGAGAAATGTTTTCATGCTCCTGCATTGGCCTCTCACCTGCAAGTGAGACAGATGACTTTGCAGCAAGTCAACAACCATCAGAGCTCAGCTGAAAAATATTGGCTGAAATGAAAAACCCATCAGAACACCACAACATGCAACAGCATGCACCGCTGGCAACATATCTATTTCTCCATGAATTATTTAGTTGTTGGTTTAGCTGTGTTGGTTTTGAGGCCGTCTCTAGCTGACTTAGAGTTGCATTGCTGGACTGGCAGAATATCAAAGTTCTTTTTCCAAGGAGATAAAGGCTCATGCAGGGAACTGCATGCTGTACTGATGACATTGTAATGGAGCCCCCTCATTTCGCTGAGAAAGTAGTGCACTTCAAATAAACAAAGAAAATGCTTTCATAAGAGCTGGAAAAGAAAGTCACAGAAGCTCTGAACCATGTGCAGAGACCTCTCCTCCCATCTGCCCACCAGCACAAGCCATGGGTTGTACCACCTCATGCAAGCAACTTGAGCTAATAGTGCTGGGACTTGGCAGCTGCACCCTACATATTACAAGGGTTTCCTACTTCAGCCTATGGGCCTGATCAAGAGCTGTCAAAAGCCTTTTACAGTTGGTGTGCATGAAGTTGTCAACCAAGTTCATTCATCCAGAATGAATCCAGGTGTGCTCTGGGGTTACCAGCAATGGGAAGCACAGCACAAAGTGGGAGACAAACCAGATGAATCTCAATGCGTCCAAACCTCATGTAGAAACCTAGGCTCTAAATGACTGCCAGGGTGTATCCCACTGAGCTTCTTCATCACCATGGCCAGGCACCCATCCTACCACTCAAAGGAGCGCTGGAGCCAGGTTGTGTCCCAAATCCTTGTTTATCCCCCCACAGTCTCAGCTTATGAATTCCATCTAACACTTAGGTAATGCTGAGGCATTTCTTTCCGTACTGATAAATGTCTACCAACTCCATCTCGGGGATAATGAGGCAAAGGAGTGACTTGATTTCATTTCCAGTCACAGCATCAATGAGATCAGCACTCAAACATCCCACTCCAAGCACTTCTGCTCTGCAGCCAAACTGAAATATGCATAGAAAGCACACAGCAAGGATGACCAAAAATTAATCAAGAACTAATAGAAATTCCATACCTTTGGAAAAGGGTATAAACTTGAATGACTTGACCTGTCTAGTGAGATCAGGAGCTCAGGTGGGTCTAGGGTTTGAACATATAGGGGTTAAATAAGCTAGCTTTGAAAACTAGGAAAGGAGAACAACATCTCAACATTCCATGGTCAGCTGTGCAAACACAAAGAAAGGAACAATACAATGGCTTTGACTGGTTTGAATACACCATAAGAAGGTCAAACAGAGGAAGACACTGAGCCTTCACAAGGAAGACTTCTGACCTCATCCCCACAACCACCAGTGGGAGACCCCTACTGTCAGACGAGATGGCAACTCAATTACATCATGCTACTCCACAGGAGACAACAAGGACCACTGCAGAATACTTCATCCAGCAGAAAAACACAACGATCCAAAATCACAGGCAATTTCAAATACGTGTCTAAAAAGCAATCAGATGGAGGCACTCTTGAGTTAGCTTTGAGCTCCTTGGGCTCACAGGTAGTTAGTTGGCAGCCCACCCAGGACAGCAGGATACTCATCATGGCATAACCACTCCATCAATAGATGGCATATGTGCCAAAGTTGTTTGGATGGCTCCAGCTCCACACCCAGTGCTGCCGTTCCAGCTACACCCCTGGTTTATTTAAAGGTCACCAGAGTGTGAGTGTGCAAGATGCAGAAAAGGCAGCACTCCAGGCCCTGGCTCAAAGGAGGCTGAGTGGGAGGATGCTGTTTGTGTTTGCATTCATGCTGTGTAGCTCTAATGAGTCACTCTGATTGTCCAGAGTGAGAGACACATTGCAACATGTTGTCTCAGCTCATTACAGGACCAGTTATAATGAGCCTTTAAAAGGCTATAATCGCAGGGTTGCTAATGGACCTGGGTGATGTTTTTTTCCTGACAGATCTTTCTGTAGGTCAAGTGCTGATGCTGTTGGCAAGTCAAGTACAGATCTAAACACTCTTTCTATAATGAATAGCTAGGAGCTGGCACTGCCTGAGTTGACTGCAGTCACCTGCTTTTCCATTGAATCCTTGTTTTCTTTACACAAGGGCAGCTGTAATAGATTCCGAAGAAAGCATCATTTTATTTAGTTGGAACATAGTGTGTTTTGAAGCATGTAAGAGACGGAACGGACCTCTGTCCCAAACAGCACACAATCCAAACATAACCAAACCGCATAGTGCTTTCTGTAGTTCATTTCCTACATTTTCCTTCACTATTTCTGCAGCCATCACCCAGCATCCCATCCAGGCAGTGGGTCACATTACTCAAGAAGCTTCCCTCCAGCAGCTCAGAAACCACCCCTTGCTGCCAAAATGCTTGGCTTTCATCCCTGATCTGAGGTGAAGCAGTGAGGCATCTAGCAGAGCAGCAAGCAAAAATCCACCCCATTTAGTGTTGCACAAGAAATCCACAGCAAACTTCACCTGTATTACCTCCCCAACACCTTGCCACAGTTGCTATATTTGTTCTTCTACAATATCTCTGGTTAGATTTGTGAGCAGCTGCTTTCACAACTATCAAACCAAACTGAAGTAACAATTGATCTTGTTTTCCTCTAATTGAGACATACTTTCAACCTGTGGTCAAAGGTACTTTTCCTGATGGGTACAGCCGTGAAATACACATTCTACAAAGGCTCTTTCTCTAGCTGTGTCCAGCTGCTGCCTTACAACATCCAACAAGGAGCTACAATGGATCTTTTTGAAAAAAAAAATAGTGATGCTCCAAATCCACAAGGAGGCTTCCTCCGGATATGTGCAATAACTTGTGTGAGAGCAGAGCAACTAAACAAATGTATTGATATTTCTCAAAGATAGGAGGGAAATCTTCGAATGTTATTACCCAAAATGAATCATCTGCAACCATTTTCACACATTCAAATAAAGTACGTTAAATTTGGAGAAGTTTCCTGATGTTTGCATGCTGCTTTGCAAGAGAAAAATAACATTTTCTTCAATAGGCTGACAACAGGCTGAGTAAAAGGTTATCTGTGTGCTTTATTTCCTACATGTTAGGAAGAGTTTCTAACTGGACTACTTCTCAGGAGTACAGAAATAAGGAAAGAGAGGTGGAGATGAGCTTTCCCCCAGGTTTGGCTCCCAGAAAGTTGTAATCTGCCCCAAAACAAGTTGTGGAACTGTAGGCATATTCCGCTATTCAAGCAGAACATCCTGCAGTCAGGAGCTCTACAACCATCTATGAAAACTTGCATGGAATTTCTGATTTACACATTACGCAAACCTATCACAAAATGGAAGTAATGATCTGTGAATTGATATGTGAACTGTGATTAAGTTAACGAAAGCTGAATGTAACTTTAAGCTAAATAAGGATCATTTCTGGCTAAACAAATAGCTAGCTTCAAGACATGGTAGAGAAAGTATTGACACGGTGTATTAGAAAATGCTGCAACACATTATAGCTCCCCAAATAAAGAGCATCACACTCTGACTTTATCATCTGAATGGTGCCACCCAAATAGTAACATGCACAAACAGAAAGGTGTGATCTCCAGCTTTTTAATGAGTAGTGTGTCATATGTTAATATATAAGTTACAGCCTTTGCACAGCATTGAAGCTATGTAAAGCAAAGCACTGCCTACTGCAGAGTCATGCTTTCCTGTTCCCAAAGAACAGAGTAAGCTACTAGATTAAAACCCAGGGAAGAGAAATAGATATGACAAAGTGCTGCTACCCTAGGAGCAAGAAGCAGCAATACATACAGGTCAAGTAGATATGAGATCTCAACTACATTATTTGTGATTGCAGCAATCATAAATAGGGTAGGAGAAACTGTGAAATATATATTATATATCTGTCTTTCTGATGTAGCATAAAACTGACATCTTACCCATTTCTTGACATTAAAGATCCTGCAGTTAAGTCTGCTTTTTATTTATTTATTACGGAACCAAAAGGTTATTTTTCATGGAGTTAAACAGTAGATTTCTGGAAGTAAAACAGCATTTCATAAACAGATATTTTAGGAGACACTGTCAACCAAATAATGCTTTATAAGGTTCTAGAAATGATTCAGTGCTTGTATGAAAAACAACTTTTATTCACTTCAAGCTCACAGAAATTCTGCTCTACTCTCCATGAAATCACTACTATTTCTTTCTCGTCTGTATTTCTGAAAGACTAAGTCCCCTTCAGATGGTTTAAGAGCCTACCATGAGAAAGAGACCATGAAGATCAAGAAGGACAGGAGGGATAGGGAACAATAAGACCCTCTTTCCTTTCAGAAAATTATCCTGTTTTCCTTCAAAAATACCAAATCTCTTCAAACCAAACTCCTTTCCTACACTTGCTCTGCTTTTTCTTAAGATTATCTCATACAGATTCCCAAAACACTTATTTCATACATATGTGCAGCTAATGAGAGGTAAGCAACTCCATAAAGAAAATGTAATTAAACAAAAGTATAATTTAAACATATATTAAAACACATGGCCCTGTTCTCTTGCCCTTTGTGCTTTGTCTGAAGCCAAAAATCCACTGAGTGGTGATACCTCTCTTAGGCTCCTTCTGTACATGCACAGGAAGTGACAAATGGGCAAAAACAATAATTTAGTATTTTTCATAGAATGTTTTTAGCTGGCAAATTTATGAGAGTACTCAAAGTGTTACAGTCTTCCCAATGGCAATTGCCCAAACCCCAAGAGTTGGATGAACCCCAAGAGCTGGAATGACATCTCTGATACACTGCAATTTCTGCTGTCCAAATCTTAAATCTGAATGGATAAAGTGATCTCTGAATCATATTTGGAATAGTTGTGCTGTGTCACTCGGGACTGACCAATGGTGCACTGCAGCCAGAAGTAAATCTGGGAGGCACTAAAGCAACTGCAGTGAGCCTGCTGAATGTGGTGAAGACCACACCGCAGATTTCAGTTAGCCTTTTGACCACATTTCCTCCTCACATTTAGATGAGCCAAGGCCTTTATGCCTCTTTCTAAAAACAGCTTGTTTCTCCCCAAGTGATAATCACGCCTTCTCCTAGTGTTTATATTTCCCTTGTTGGGGCAGTAAAATTAAACTCGTGAAACACAAAAAACAACCTCTTCAACCAAAGCCCAGAGACATCCATCTAGTCTGCACTCACAGTACCCCAATAATGTAAAAGGAGACAGAGAAAGGTAAACCCATCAGAAATGGGAATGCTTGATGTCATGCAGGAGCTCAGTGCCTCAGCACACCTTTTGATACTACATGACTTGTGACAGCCCACACCTCCCTTGAACAGCTTTATCAGAGCTCCACACAGATCTCCATCTCTTCCAGCAGGCACTGATAAATCCAATCATCCTCCCACCACCAGTGTTGCCCACAAATCATTTTCTTAAGTGCTACATCTACCCTTTCCTTAAACACCTCCAGGGGAAGTAACTCCACCACCTCCCAGGGCAGCCTGTTCCAATATCTCACTTCTCTTTCTAAGAAGAGACTCTCTCTCAGTTTCAGCATGAATGAGTAAGCCTATAGCAAACTGAAGCAATAGTCCATATTTAGCTTATTTATATGAGGAGTGATCACTTGCTGATTTGTTAATCTTGAAGCTGACATACAAACAGCTATTTCAGAAGCTGCCTGAGGAGTCAAGTATTCAGGCCTTGGGAACTGCCACTCTTAGGGTGATTTATGAGGCCTTACCTTATCGCTAGGTAGGGCTGCACTGTGATGCAGGCATGGATAAAATCCTGATCTTTGTTGCTAAGCAAATGGCTGATACAAGGTCTTCTGAAAGTGCCTCAGGACTGCACGGTGCAAGCTTGGAAACAGTAAAACCCAGTCATATACTGGAGAAGTTAAATAAAACAGGAAATGCCTTATGAAACAAGGGGCACAGCACAGAAAGCAACAGCAGTACTTTCTAGTAGGATACAAACCCTACAGAGCAACAGCAAGTAAAATAGAAAAATAATTCACTTACCCCTTCTGATGACCAGTGATAGCTGAAAAGAAGTACAATCTCTATCTAAAGAAAAACTGCTCCCTTGGCTGCTAACCCTTAAATGAGCATGAGGAAGAGTGAATCCAGGCTCCACCCCTTCTGGTCAATCAGGTGCATTGTTTGCACCTGAGCTCCCTGGGTTAGCCACACGTTCTCACCTGGTGCTCAACCATTGGTTCAGGCTGTGACCTGGCAATTCCACTGTGCAAGGGAAGGAATGGTTTCATGGGACAAATGAACAGTGCTTCAAATAATGTAATTCAACCTCTGCCTTACTACTGAACTTCTGTAAAATGGCAGGCACACCATTTAAATCTAGCTTTTCATAGCTGGCTATAAACAGTAATTTCCATCTTAAGGGCTCCAAATCCCATTCAACATCTTGTTTTGCAAAGCAATGAGAAAATAAGATTGCTAGATATATTACAAGTATTAGCCCAGTGTCATCTGTGAGACGTACAGTGTCATGCAGAGTGCGGTTTTCATTTGCCTCCGAATTGTGTGTCCCAGTCAGGAGATGGAGTTAAGTCCTCACTTCACAGAGTCATACTGAATGTTTTTATTTATGTTTGTGGGGTGCACTGCAGTGGGAATGAGGGGAAAGACAGAAAGCCCGGTAAGGAAAGGGGGCTGAGCCCTGCACTGGCAGGGCACGTCAATGTGGGGCCAAGACATTTTGTCATTATTTACTCGACAAAGTAAACACAACCAGAAACGTGTATAAAATACTTCAAAAATGGGCATGATCCGGAGTATTTCAGACCAGGTTTTGAAAGGCTTGAAGTACCTGAAGTGCGGAACTGGTTAAAATCCTTGTCAGAAAATGAAGAAGGTTGCCTGAAGGAGCGTGCTGTGGTGTCCGAGAGCAGAAGAAATGAGTTCCAGACTGCCTCTCCACCTGTGTTAGCATTCCGCATGGAAAAACAAACTGCTTTGAAAAATGTATAGGGAAGCAGGAAATCTGGAGTCTAAAACACGGCAACATACACAAACCCTTGCTTTATAATTGCGCGCACTGTAGACCATCTGTTTAGCAGTTAAATACACTGCCATTTAAATGAGTAAGTACATTTAATGGACGAAGTATTAAGATCACTGAGGGGTGAAGTTTTATATTTGCAGTGTGTAAATGCCAGAGTGGAGCCACTTGTACATTCTCAACGCTACGCACCTTTAAAATAACTAAGAAAAATGACTACTTACCTGCTGCATACCAAAGCCTGGCTCATTTTAGGCAAATCATTACAAACTGGAATGGATTGAATTGAAGCCTGATGGTCTCTCGGCCTCCATTCCAGAAGTATAAATCAGCCACTGTTGTTGTGAACTCTTTTAACACATAGAAAGTGAAAATCACGGGAAGGGATGATTTAATGGCTTTGCTTTGAGTATTCATTGTCATTTCAATCATCTTTTAGCTGAGACGGGAGCGGAGAGAGCTTCCCTAAACACCTTAACTAATAAGTTGTCAGTGTTTGAACAACAATTACTTCCCAAAAAATAATTTAAGGGGGAAAAAAAAAAAACAAAAAAAAAAAAAAAAGGAAATTAGCTGATATGATCAAGCCATATGGCTAATGTAATTGATTTGTTCGGATTTTTTTAAATGATGAAAAACAAAGCCGAATCGGCAGCGTAATATAATTAACGCGTTTAACTGGAGGTGATACGTTCTATTTAGTTCGACAACAAATCGCAGCTTCCCGGTGTCTAAAATGAAATACGACGAGGGAGGGCCGCGCTGGGCCCTGAGATCACCCGGCCCGGGAGAACGAGTTCCGAGCAGCGGGGCGGGGGATCCCGCAGGGGTCGGGCCTGGGGGTGCCCCCGGGCCCGGGCTGTTCCCTGGGCCACGGCTCGGCCCCGGCCCCTGTGCGGCTCCGCACCGCCTCTCCGAGCCCTCCTGAAATTGCTGCTGGAACTTGGATTCGATCCGTGATTTTTAAGACTCGCTCGCCGTCAAACCGAGCCGATATTCCCTTCTGGTTGAGTCACGCTCAGCGAAACAAACCGGAGCCATAATAAATCTGCGCCGGAAAATGTATTTGTTTCTGTTTCTCTGCTCTGAAGTTTTTCAGTCCCTTCCTCGGTTGTCTGGAGGATGCTCTGTGTCCTCTGCCTGATCACTGCTGAGCGGGGGCTTCCGAACACGGGCTGAGCGCGACAGTTTTGTCAGGGACAGTAAAGAGAGGAGATGTGGGGAAGCATAAGCTTCGTTTTCCTGCTCGCTCAGTGGGCTGCGAGAGCGGCGTGCGACAAAGGGCTCCCAACACCTGGCGCGGAGTGCACGGGGCCGGGCTCTGCCCCGCTCGGAGCACCGCAGCGCCCCGCACACAGCGCTCCCACCTCGGGGTGAGGTTTCCTTGCCGACACGTTTTCCCGGACGGCACTGACTCCCGATGGGCACCTCGCACTGGAGGACGGAGAGTTCGGCCTCTGCGTGCCGAGAGAAGTTGAATTCAATTAGGCAAAAACCTCTTTTGAGTAGCCTGGAAACTATAGACGCGGCTTAACTGATCACTTCACCGCTGTGAAATTCGT
>PPHD01009606.1:0-2500 GCA_002909625.1 Bambusicola thoracicus | reverse complement strand
GGCCCCCGGAAGGGATCAGAGCGTCGGAGGCGGACGCGGCATTTTCTCTCCGCAGTTTTTCTGACGGAATCTGTCTATAGTGTTTGTAAACACGCAGCTGTTTCGCCAGCCAATTAACGCTAAACCAACGTTTGGACTTATTACGCATCTGCTATAAACATGAGTAATGCATAGCTTTCGCAGTAAAAATACCGATTAGTATGAATTAATCCGTCTGATCTGTGTATTAAAAGGCGTTTAAAGATGTTGTTTTAAGAAGTTCTCGCAGCCCCGGCTGCCATATTTAAAAACAAACATCGGCGCGCAACGTTTTGCAGCCTCTTAAACAAATAACCCCGCTTTGATTTAAATAACATTTATTTTACATGACCAAACACAATAAATAACGGAATATACAAAGCTTTAGAATTATTGCACGTTTGTAAAATATTTTACAGCGAGTTCGTACAGCCAGCGATATTTAAAGCACGAGGACTTTATTTACAGTTCCATAGAATAAGCAGGTCCAACGGACCTAACATAAAACGACTTCACGTTCATTTTACCGACCGGCGCTCTCCTCGATCGTTTCGTCGACATATATCTCCGGTAGGGAAAAACGTAAACGTTATTGCCCACAGCGCCGTGTGCGCGGCCCGGCACTGCGCGGCCGTAACGAAACGATTGCAACGATCGAAAAGGTTGAGGTGGTAAAAGAGTGCTACGTTTTGGTCTATCTCCTTTAGCCTTAAATTATATATTAATTAAAAAAACAAAATTTAAATGTAAACTCGGTGAACAACAGCCGGTATCGTCACCTTTGTACATAAGTAGTCTTGCTGTTTGTTCCTTACGAACCGAGATAGGTGGGTTGGGTGTCTCCCCCGCGCACTTTCCCGTTCCCTTAGCGGTGACTGTACAATGAATCCGCCTCGGGGTATTCCCCCCTCTGCCCGTCCCTACCCCCGCCCGAGGGCTCCGTCCCGCCCGCTAAGGAAGCCTACGATTTACGTTCGGCGAACGGAACGGCGTAGCCTCGAAATCATCTCCTGAAAGTTCATCATTAGAAAATGACAAAAAAAAAAAAAAAATCCAGTGTCTTAAAAATATAAGCATTTCGGGACGCTCACTCGAAATATAGAAGAGGCGTATTTTGGTGAGCGCCTACGCGTGCGTGAGTCACACGGGGCCCAAAGAAGCAATAGCAAGTTGGATGAGGGCTTCAACTCTTCAGAAAAATCTCATTATGGGAAGAGCGAAGTGGCTCTGTAGGGAGCGTTATGGAAATAGCTGCCCTTGATTTAATGAGGCTCTTCACGTTGGTGGAACATCGGCTTAACGGAGAAAAGTCTGCCCGGGGCGTCCGAGTTACCCAAATGAAAATTGGCAATCGAGATGATAAGAAAGTGGCTTTCTTGTGCGAAATCACTTCGGGTAACGGATATAACATTAAATAACGTACATTCTATGCACCGAGAACAATGTTTTATGTACCGAGTCTCTTATCTGTCTCTTCTAATGACTTCCCTTAGCGGGTTGTTAGTACTTGACAGCAGGTCTCTGCGCGGGGAACTTTTTTCCAATTCCACATTCAAAGGAGGTCCATCAGAGAACATGATTGGCAATTTTCGTCATAATCTGCACATTATTAGCATCGAAATTGACATGGCGGTAACACCGGCGCTTTTTGATGTGCCTTTCTCCGAGTTCACGGCGGTCCCTCCCGTAGCAGCGGTGCGGAGCGGTCGCCCGGCGGTGGCTGCGCGGGGGCACAGGAGCGACGTGAGCAATAAATCCGAGCGTGAGACAGAAAGGGGAGAAACGCGCTACGGGGAAAAAAAAAAAAAAAAAAACAAAAAAACAACAAACAGCTGAATTTAGAAAAGCGTCTGTAACGTAAAAGCTTCGGGACGACACCTACACCCGGAGAGATTCAAGTAGTTCCCAGAGAGCGTGGATTCCGGTCGGTGAAAAGCACGAGTCTGCGGAACGCCTCTCCCCGCACCGTCGGTCTCACCCTCCCGTAACCGGCCCGGCCGCAGCGGCCTCGCGACCTACCGCTCTCCGTACAATACCTGTGCGAGAGTTTCCCATTTATTCGATCTCAAACCGAAATAATGATAGTTATTATTAAAAAATTAAAATAAAGACAGAGAGAGAGAGAGAGAGGACGAAGAAACCCCAGGAGCGCATTCCCTCCTGCCCCTCCCCGAGCCCCGCGCCCTCCGTCGGGCGACAATAGAAAAATAGAAGGAACTTCTGCCCGGGGGGCCCCGCGCCGAGCCCCGGGTGGTTATCTGGTGAGCGGCGCCTCCTCCCGCTGCTCCGGCGAGGCGACCGCGGCCTTGCCCAGCACGGCGGCCGAATAGGGCAGGAAGCCGCTCTCGGAGCGCTGCGCGCCCGCGGTGCACGGGAAGTCGGCGGCGGATCCCCGAGAGCCCAGCGCCGAGGCCGCCGCCGCCGCCGCCGCCGTCTGGCTGCTATGGCAGCTGAGGCACGAGCACGGCGCCGAGCCCCCCGG
>PPHD01009605.1:0-20476 GCA_002909625.1 Bambusicola thoracicus | reverse complement strand
CGCCTGCAGTATTCTGTCCTCTTGTATTACCAGTATTTAATCTTAAGCCTGTACAGTGGGAAATTTTTAACAAATTCCTTATTTGTAGAACTGTGGGAATATACCTGCTGTTACAACTACTCCTGTACTATCGCTTCTTTAGAACATGTAGTACAGTTAGACATAGGTTGGGAAATAAACTGATCATCTTTATGTATTCATCTCTCAGCATGAGCAAATGCTGAGTCTGGATCAAGGCTCTCTATTGACTTCAAGTGAAGTTTTTCAAGGAAGAGTGAACTAGATATGTGAGAGCCATCTAGATAAGTCTTAAAGAGACTGTGAGTCTTTAATATATATGGGTTAACAAAGTCAAGTACTTCATTCTCGGCTAAGTCTGACTTTATTTTTGGCCCGAATTTTACTTCCTTTGTCCTTATCGCAGTTTTCTTATGGCTTTGTTCCAAAAATGAGAGGAGGGTGCAGTCTGAGAGCGTGATTCTTAGCTGGTGGAAATGTTTTTTCAAACATGCATTCCAGCCTGCGTTTATAAACGAGATTCTAATTAAGAAAAATTGGAATAACATTATCTTACTTTTGTATCCTTTTAATAGTGTTGTAGGACGAAAGAGAGCATTTGTGAAAAGCTAATTGTTTTTCTTTCTAATTCCAGGAGTCAGAGTTACCGTCAGAACTGAATAATGAAGGATACTGTGATTTTAACAGCAGGCCAAATGAGAACTCTTACTGCTATCAGCTCCTGCAGGAACTAAATGAGCAGAGGAAGAAAGGCATTCTTTGTGATGTCAATATTGTGGTGAGTGGGAGGGTCTTCAGAGCTCACAAGAACATCCTGGTTGCAGGCAGCCGCTTCTTTAAGACTCTGTATTGCTTTACAAACAAAGAAAGCCGTAACCAAACCACTGTTACCTATTTAGATGTTGTTGCTGTTCAAGGTTTTTCTGTCATTTTGGACTTCTTGTATTCTGGTAATCTCGTGCTTACGAGCCAAAATGCCATTGAAGTGATGTCAGTGGCCAGCTACCTTCAGATGACGGAGGTTGTCCAGTCTTGCCGCAATTTCATTAAAGATGCCTTAAACATAAGTATAAAATCAGAAGCTCCGGAGACCGTCGTAGTGGATTATAACAGGAGGTCTGTTAGTAGGGATGGTATGTCTCCAAGGGATCAGAAAGTTGCCAGCTTCTGGGCAACACGAAACCTTACCAACTTGGCAAGCAGCATAAAAACTGAGAACGATGGTTATTCTATTGATGAGGCCCAAATTGAAAGCTACCAAATGAATGACTGCAGTTGGGTCCAGGACAGCTCACCCGAAATGGCTGAAAACGAGTCTCAAGGTGAGGGAAAAGTTTTTGTGTGGAATGACATGGGCTCGCAGGGACAATCAGTTCAAGAACCTGGAAAAGCAAGAAGGAAAAACCAAACTGCAAAAAGATTTATTTATAATATACCACCTAATACTGAAGAGAACTCAGAAGATTGCTCAGTGTTGCAACCATCAGTCCCATATCCGGAAGAAGATCTGTCATTCATTAAAGAGGAAGCAGGTAAATATTGCTTAATATCAATCATACAATTTGAAAATGAATTTTCCAAATCAAGTACGTGGCAACGTAACTTCTTTACAGGTGTGGTGCATGGGGTGTTTTAGTAAAATCAGCACGTATTCTGCATTATTCAGTGACCTGGTTCTCCCTCTTGTGCTGCAGCAGTGCATCTTCAGCTAGAGAAAAGAACTGTCTAACCCATCCCATGTGGTACATAGCACGTTCTTTATAACTGATGTTAGGTTGCAGGTCCATATCAGCTAGTAGAAGCTAAAATCCCCTCATATCTATGTTTTAATCTCTAGCTAAAATTAGGCACAAAATCAAAAAGTGATAGCTGATGCTGATTGCATGGAGATGGCCTTCTTAATTTCCTTCCTTTCACTGGCAAAAGATTTTTGTGGTCATCTCCTTGAGTCTCAACAAGAAGCAGAAATCAACATTCCACTCTAGTTAATTCTGTGGCTATCTGGGAAGCTGAAAGATGGGGTAATGCTGCCTATTGACTCTTAAAGCAGATAGATTTGTGAAGCAGGTGGGAAAGAGATACCGCAACGACATGTAGTGGAGAGAGTATCTTTTTGTTGAACTGTCCTTTAAACAAATCTTGGGATCTGACTTTTCTTGGGGTTGTTTTTTTTTTTTTTTCCTCAGGGGTCAGTGGTTAATGAAAGTGCTAGAATAAGATTAAATGTGTTCTAAGTAAATACTGTCACATAGAATTCTAAGCAGACTGTTCTTGGTGCACTTGGAATTTGGGCTAATGTAGTTCTTAGTTACTATTATATTGCATGAGTAGCTGAAGCATGTATTTGAAATACTGCTGCTTGCCTGTATCGGTTCTAGGTGGATTAGCAGCCTTAGAAGTATGACTACTGAATAGTTGTAGTTTCAGAGCTGGCTCTTGAATAGCACGTGGATGTGAGATGTAGCTAGAACAAAGTTCTTTAAACGTATGCTTCTGAAGCGTTTTAAAATGCATGTGTTTTTCAAATATCTCAGAGGCCTGTGAATGACCTTTGCTTCTCAGGTTCAATTGGCAGAATTAAGAGGAGGGGGGGGTGAAAAAACAACCCATGCATAAATTAACTAAAAAAAAATCCCCGAACAACTCAACCAAGTAACAACACCAGCACTCAAACCTGTGAGTACAGACTATTTCTGTGGGTATTTTTGTATTCCAGTGATGAAAAAAGGAGATTTGAAGGCAACTTGAGTTTTCAGGAATGCCTAGGAAACCTGTCTTTATTCTGGTGGAAGGAGAGGTGACCTTAGTTTGTTCTTGTACCCCCAGTCTCCTTGAAAAACAAGACTGAAAGAAATCTGTTCAGGAGTGCTGTGACCAAGCCAGTTGTACTGGGGCCCTGAAATGTCTTTGCCCACTGTGTTAGAAGTCTATCTCTGTTGCTGGCAGCTGCTGAGGTGTGAGGAGGCAATATGTGAATAGCAGTCCAGCAGTGGGCACGTGGTATCTCTGTGCTGCGTTGTACTGCTGTGCATTTGTGTATCACGTATACGTGAGCACCACAATGACATGTGACAATAGAGTACTGCAGACTGAAGCTACGGGCACCTATATTTGGTGAGAGCAGAAGCAGGAGATGGATGTGCTGTTAGCAAGTAGTGTGACACAACAGGAGCAGATGTGGGAAATCAGCTGTGCTGAGAAACGGACACTCACCCCATAAATGCTTGAGTGCGGTTACTTGTCTCTGAACTTAGTGGGTAGGTCCATACTAGCTTTTCAGTTTAGCTTGAGAGTGTACTCTTGTAAAGTGGATTTCCTGATCTTCTCTTAGTGTACTTTGATTAATGTCGTGAAGCATTCTTGGCCTGCAGAGAGTTTCTTCTGTGTGAAAGGAAAATGGAAGCTGTGTTTCAGAAATGTGCTTGTTACGTGCCAACCACTGACAGGCCTTGGGTCCGCAGCACCAGGGTTAGATCTAGCCTGAAGTAAAACAGCTCTGAACATGTATGGTAGGGGTGTTGGGCCTTCAGCACCCACATTAGCAGATCTGCTTGTGCTGCGAGGCACTACTTGCTAGCATGCATTTAGCTGCAGCAGCTTTAAGAATGGCAGCAGAAAGTCTGGAGCAAGAACGGGGATCTGAGTTACCAGAAATTGCACAAATATCAAGTTCCTGACGCAATGTAGTGCGTGGTTTCTACTTCTGATTTATTTGGGTTAGACAGTTAAGCTTTTTTACTGTTTGGGACATTACAGAAAGTAAGTATCCAGCTAACAAATAGTGTGCTCAGCAACAGAAATAAATGCTTGTTTGCATTCTGCAGACTTGGAATAGGTGCACTGGAGCTTTCTCATAGAAGTAACGGATGGTGGGGCAGCTCAGCAATGATTGAACAAGTACTCAACTTGTTCAGTTTTTTGGACAGAAATACTGAGGTTTCCAGTCATTCATTGTACTGCAGGATTAAACTGTAAAATACATTTCATGCTACGTCTTGATGAAAAGACCTGTGTTAAATGCATTTAATTTATGCTGTGGTGTCAGTCCAAAATCATGGAAAGCTTTATTATTGTAGAGAATGAATTTATTTTGTAAGTAAACCAAAACAACATAGAGTATTGTCAACTAATGATCTCCTTGGTTCTTTGACTGCAACGTGAGAGGTCGTAAGTAAATAACTACATATTTCTGTCAGTTCTAGAACTACTTTGCAAGCCACGTTTAATATCTTTATACTAAAAGCTTTACTTCTAAAAAGTTCTGTGAGAGATGGTGGAGGTAGAGCACGATATTGCTTACTTTCAGGCTTAGTTATGCTTCAGTAGCTGATGTTTTCTCCTCTACTGTGTGCCAGATAAGGTAGATTCCATAGATAGGTCCATTTGTTCTGTAAACCACTGTAATTCTTCCCTCCAGACCTAAGAAAAGGTGCAAGAGAGAGGAGAGAAGAAAGTGTGGGGAATTGGAAGAATGACAAGAATGAGTTGTAGAATAACTTGCAGGTTACATGATAACTTTTTAGTTGTGGATTAAGTTTTTTTGTGAAGATGGAAAAACTACCAAAATGAATAGGCAGTTAAAAATTCATGAGAAAATGTTTTCTGGAACAGATATGAGAAAATGTGTTTAGAAGAAAAAGAATGAATAGTAATATCTTGTGATGCAGGCTAAGTAATATACTTGCTATCCCTTTGGTTGCCGAAAGAGAAAGAGCTTCTACTGTTACACTTTGGGGTGTGCTGATGGGGATAACTAACACCAGCTGTGGTTATTAGATGTCTGATTACATGCAAAGTGAGTTGCTGTGTCCTTGATGATGGTTTTAGGTTGTTTGGCTTTTCTGTGAGGGGGGAAAAAGTACCATAGGTGGTGGTACGGTGGAAGGGAAACCAGTTTAAGGACTGCTGCTCTCATAATGAGAACTTAAAATGGAAACCAATGCATACAGAGAGGAAGGAAAAAAACAAAACAAACAAACAAAAAAACAGCTCAAAGCCACTGAATTCAGTTCTATACTAAATGTAGTTTTGATCGATTGGGTACTACTAGGTAAGCATTAGATAAGTCATAATAAAAGTTTTCTCAGTGATGCTGTTGCCTCTTACCCCAGTAAAGCAAACGTGAATGTGAGTTTTCCTGCAGATAGCTATAAAGGTATGTCAGTTCTACTTCTCACTCTGCATTTCCAGTGGGTTTATATTTAACACCTTTCCTGGAAGAAGTAGCACTTTGGGCTTCAAAAACTTGGTAGAGCTTTTTTGTTTCAAATTGAATATGACGTTTTTGCTTCATTTATCTACTTTTACTGATGCTTTCAAACGTTCCCCAGGTTCAACTATGTGAAATAAAATAGCTGAGTTCCTTCTCGCTGAATTGTACAATCCATCTTGCTATTTTTAACAGATTATTAACTAGAAGGAAAAATGCCTTTGCTGTTTACAACCAGGGTGCATCCTGCAATTAACCATTTCCCATGGTGGAAATAACAGTGCAATCAGTCGGTATCTTTTAGTCAGTTTCCAGTTCATGAAAGCACAGTGATTCTATTAACGATATTTTTAGCGTCTATTTGTAGATCTTATAAATTCACACCACTTCTGAATTGTTTCTTCATTAGAGTTTGTGTTTTGGCATATGTATTCTGTTTGTAGACTTCAGAACAAAACTGTGAACTATTCTTTATGCTCTCCAGAGCTGACCGTATTGATTCTTAGGAACATTTTAATGGAGTATTCAGTTGGTTTTGTGAAGCTGACGCCAGACCATTTGTTTGTATGATTTTCAGGCTTCATAATGTTATGTTGTATATTAGTTTGGAGGGCATCTGAGAAAAGGGTAACAAAAACAAGGACAGCATGAAAACGGCCTTTTGTGGAAAAAGATTTTTCTGGATAACTCTGTAGGAGTTCCTAAGGAAGGATTTGAATTCAGTTGGCTGCAAAAGCAGCTACTTTTCATAACGTTACAGGTAGTGTCTAAAACGGCTTATAAAAAAATGTAGTGCCAGTCACAGGTTTTGTCATATGTTCCTCCCTCAAGCTGTAACTTGATAAAAATTTTACAGTAGAGCTAAGTGATTTTGTACTTGAACAAATCAAGACTGATGAGCTTACCTGGACTGTCTGGCATATAAAGAAAACAAATACAGCGTTAGGAAAGGAAGTTTTTTTTTTCCCAATCTTCTTTCCTGGTACTGTACCCTGATTGAAAGATTACAGTTGTTCAATGAATGTTTAAGCTCTCTATTTGCTCCATTTCCTGTGTAATAAGGAAATAAAGGCCCCATGGATTTTTGAAAGACATCCAGAGAGAGTCCAATAACCAGGAGTCTAGCCAACCCAGTAAATTTGCTTCACTTAGGGATGATCCTGAATGCAGGTAGATTCCCACATTCTGATGGAATGGACAGCTGACCTTATGACTTTAAGGAATGCAATTGAAACACAGGCAGTATTTTGAATTATAAGAAATCATCAATCTGAAGTGCTGACGTAATCTTTCTGTTACCTCGGCTATTTAAGAAATGGTGAGGATAGTGGCAGCAACTCCATAAAGAAAAGCAGAGGCTGCATATCGTCCAGAGTCATTTGGGATATGCAGCTCCGGCTGCAGAAGTTATCTGTGCTATTCTTTCAGCTGTATTCCCTCCTGTGCCTCAAAAATGTAGCTCAGCGAGTCAAATCTGATTAATTTTATAACATGTTGAACAGTGAAAGTGATTTTGATCCAGATTTCTTGTTCAGATTTCTCTTGGATTTCTGCTAACTTTAATGGAGTGTGTTTAGAATGCAGATTCCTTAATATTAAAAAAAAGAAAAAAAACCTTTATTTTCATCCTGATAATGATTATTCTAGAACATAGTCCTTTTTTTTTCCTCTTTTTTTTGCCACACTCCCTGGTTTCCTACATGTTTCTCTTCACATGCATATCCACTCCTAGATTACGTGTATGAAGTTAAAAGTCTGGTAAAGGACTTCTAATAATGACTTTCTCTTCACTGTCACAAAACCAGGAATAATTTCCTTGTTTACCTTGCAGATTTTCTGCACTGGCAGACCTGTTGAATTCAATGAAACTACTGTAACTCCCTGTGAGAGCTATTACGCTAGAGTGACTTTGACTCCTAAGAGTTTATAGAAGTATAAATTGATCAATTGCTGCTCAGTTTCTTGGCGTTGACAGTCCTTAGGGTTTGATTGGTTGTTCTTTTGTTTCTCTTTTGTTTGGGGGAAAGGATTGGTCAACCTCAGCATTCACAGGTATAGTATAATGGGCGATAAGTTTCAACTGACGTTAAGTTTGACTAGGGAATGTTTCCTTTCAGCTCTATTTTCCATTTCTCCTGTTGAGTTCTCCTTGCAGTACAACCATTCATTCTCCATGCATTGTGAGAATTCAGAAGTTGTATTGTACAGGTCTCAGAGTAATTTCATGGGGTGGAAGAAATTGAGACAGACAGCATTTCTTTCTTATGCCAGTTCCTGGCAGGCATCAGTAAATATATACAACCAGTATGTTTGTATCATAGAAACTTCATACTATGAGTAGAATACTGTTGTATAGCAAGTTTATATCATTTATTTGGGAAGATTTTCATGTGTGCTTCTTGTTCGTTTTGTACAAATCTGTATTTTTACAGATCTCCATCTTAGTCTTGTACCTGGCTTTTCTTCAGAGCTCCATGAAAAGACAAAATGCTTCGGTATTCCTGGTCAGGCTTTGGCGAAGTCTGTCTGGAAGGGATGATCCTGAGATACTCATTTTGGTTGAGGATGCTGCTGCTTCTAAGACTGCCTCCTACTAGAGAAGCTAACATTAAATAGAAGCATTCTTAAACCTGTTCTTAAAACTATTTAGCATAAAAGGTTGTTCTGACCAAAACAGTCTATGTAGCAGTGGTATCTGTGCCTGTGTCTTTATGTAAGAATAAATACAAGCAGAGACATGTATGAATTTTTTTTTGTCTTTTTTGATTTAATTTAATTCTTCCTCAAAGGGCCTAAGAATAACATGTAGCTGATTAAAAGGTAGCAATAGCAACTCTCGATACCAATGCAGAAAGAACAGCTTTACTGTGTGGAGAGCCCTTGTGTTAGGGCTGAAGTGGGCATAAAATTGATAACTTTCCTTTTTTACTGGATGCCTTTTCTTCTACAACTCTGCGTCAGTACAGCTGAGCACTGGGTGACTGTAGTAACTGAGGAGAAGAACCAAGGGCCCTTGGGGCAGCAAGTTGAATGTGAGTCAGCCATGCATCATAGCAGCAGTGAAGGCTAACCTTATACTGGCAGAATTAGCAAGAGCATAGCCAGTGGGCTGGGGGAAGGGATAATTTCCCTGAATTCAGGGCTTGCAAGACCACATTTAAATACTGTGCCCAGTTCAGAGCAGCCCAGGATGAGAAAGGTATCATTAAGCTGGAGAGAGTCCAGTGGGTGGATACTTAAGGAAATGAGGGAACTGGAGAAATGCTGAGGAGAGGCTGGGGTACAGAATTTATTTAGCATAGGTAAGCTGGAGGGGCGTGTATCTTCAGTCTGTTACCATCTTAAGTGGATCTTACAGAACACGAATCCAGATACTTGCCCTTCTGCTGTGCACCTCTGAAAAGCATCTGTTGCAGCAAGGGGAATTCTACCTGTACGCAGCCTGCAGACCGTGAAAGCAGTTTTGTTGGGGCGGATTGCTTAGAGGGTTTATGGAATCTCCATCTTCGTAGACATTTAACACTTGGCAAGGTTCAAAGCGAGATATAATCCAGCTTTGAAGTTAGCCTTGCTTTGAGCTGGGTTGAACTAGGTGACCTTCAGAGATTCCTTCTGATCTAAGTTCTTCCTTGAGTCTGTTCCCTGAGATTAGTAGCTCCTCCACAAATAAATGATGTGGATCAGGACAGTCCTTACTAGCTCACGTTTCACTGTTGTAGCCTTTATGGAGAGATCAGCAAGCTAGCTTTATAAGCAGTGACAGCGAATGGCAGACTTTTGAAGGGAACATATAATAAATAGATTATTGTTTGGCAGCAATTGGTGGTTATCTGGCAGAGTTATTTAGTGGTTCTGCTTCCGTAGTTAAAGCAGTAAACCAGTTTTCATGAATGGGAAATTGCAAAAAATTACAGGCAATTGAGAGTGGTATTCGGAGCATTAGTAGATTGGATTGGCAAAATATCTTAAGTTTGTCAGAGGGTTCTGCTGCAAGAGGCGGTTCAGAAGTAATCTGCTTTGACCTCTTTTCTGAAGCAAGGTTAAAGAAGTGAGTAATACTCTGGGAATGAACAGTACAATGTATTTTCTTCTCTTCACCTTGCCAGTATGTAGCTCTTGGCAGTGCTGTTTTTTTCTGTCACATGTTACTTAACATAAGCAACAAATCCAGCTCTAATAGCAAGCCAGATTGTATCAGTAGATTACCAGTGCTCTCCTTACAATCCTTGAAAGCTCTGGCCTAATCGCTTATCTGATCTACTTTCTGTCTTTTTTGAATTGGTCTGAATAAGCAGTCAGTGTCAGTAAAGTTGCAGGGAAAAGCCATAGTCCTTTTCCTCCTCTTTTGGCACTGTTTTTAGTGCTTGTAGGCATAAAGAAAGCAGAAGCTATTTATTACAGACAGCGATATCTCCTGTGAAGTTTTGTGTCCTTCCATGCACTTTACCTCCATATCCGTTTCTGTAATGACCTGTTCAAAGGCTTCTATCATTGATCTTCTCATTGATCTACTTAATCTTCTCCTACCCAATGTCTCCTTTCTTTCCCAGAAGTTCAGCAGATTTTTGGATGCAGAAAAATCAAAACTGTCAAACTAAGGATGTTTCTGCTCACGTGTTTTCTTTTTGATAACACTCCCCCACCTCTTGCCTTTAAAACTGCAGTTCAGTGTCTGAATCTTGCTTATCCTTTTGTCTGAGAAGGAGCACGTTTTAGATTGTAAAAGGCTTTCGTAAGTTTTTCTGTTGTGTAAAAACCTACGCAACCACTTAATTGTATTTGGAACTGTCCTAATCTCTTCTCAGACTGACATCTTGAGTTTTAATGCTGATAGTTAATCAGTTTGTGTTGCTTTATTTTATTGTTTTGGTTTGTGGCTTGTTCTTTTGGTTTTGTTTCTCTTTTAAACATAGCATTGCAAGTAGAAACCTCTTCTCCGTGCATAGTCCAAGTATGGCTGGATGCTGGAGGCTATTTGACATCTGAATTATTAGCTTACACCTGTTGTAGGAGCAAACAATGCTGTTGAAAGGTATCCTTAGATTCAGATAAGGTTGCGGGCAGATGAACTGGTCTGAAGGTACTGAAGATTATTGCTCCTAATTACTTGCCTTTTTTTTGTTTTCTTCCCTACTGTCTGTGTTCTCCTGTGTCCCCCTCCCTTTCTGTCTGATCTGCCAGCACAACTGTTCTATGTTGTTGCCCTCAGTCTCCTGTCAAAATCATTTGGGTTGTGTTACCTTGACAGGAACAAGTTCAACAGTGACTACAGCTGCAGCTTTCCAGGCACGTTTGAGAGGTGCTGTAGCCTGAGTGGGAGTAATGGGAGAGACTGGTCTGAGCCATTGGGTCCTCTAGCATCTTACACCTAGCTTAAGCAACAATATGGTGCCTGTCTGACTGTAGACTCTGTGTCCACCTTGGAGAAGCTGCTAGAGGCTAGGCATTGCGTTTCCCATTCACACTCCATATGTCTTTCCTGTGTGGATGAGCCATTGGATATTCAAAGTGCCTCTCTGTTGTTTTGAAAACATTAGTTATATGTTCTATCTAGAAAGTAGGCTTTTTAAGTCAACAAATTATTTTGAGAATGGAGTAGGTATTAGGTTTAATTCGGATTTACTTAGTCATTTATTCTGCAGAGAGTGAAATGTCTGCAGCAACCTCTTATCTCTTGTGGTATCTATACCGGTGTTCTTTCATGTTGGAGCAGGTCTTCTCTTCACATTGGAGACAGACAGATTTAGTAGCTTTTTATCTGCACTAGACTATAGCTCTTAAGTCTCTTTGGCTCTCTGCCGAGTCTTAGACTAAGATCTAGACCTACCCAGGGATTTGAGCTCTTAAATTTGTTCAAACTTCAATATCAGCTGTGAGCATAAATGATTCTCATGACATTCAGTGTGTGTTCTCTTAGTTTGAGAAGAACTCTCCAAGCAACAGTGTTATAAATGTGCTTGGCTTGATCGATCTTTACTTATTGGCAGTCTTTGGCGAATGCTTATTTTGAAGGAAGTAAGGTAATATGCCAGTACACGGCATATGTGTTACACCTGTGAGCAGCCCAGTCCTCAGTCTGTTGATTTTACAGATAATCCTCTTACAAGGGAGAGGAAAGTGGTTAAAGTACTTCAACTGTAGATCTTCTGTTGTTCAATGAGAGACAGGGCATTTCTATTGGGGCAGAGGGAGACGGCTTACGGATAAAAGGTCTGATGTTTTAAACTACGGTTTTGTTTTTCTCGGTTAGCTCCCAAAGCCTGCTTTAATTTGGAGGCTTTTGGCCCTGAGGTCATCTTTGCTGTTGCCTAGAGATGTACAACACTGCTTCTTCACTTCTTGCACGTTACTGAAGGAAGGTTTACTGCTCACCTCGAAGGAATGTTTAGTTGGCATGTCCATAGGGTATCTGTTCTATTGCTTGAGCTGTTGAGCTGGCATTGCAGGAGTATATAGCTTCAAATTAGCATAAGGAGTTCTTGCCTCTTTTGGACATAAGAACTACTGAGTCTGTAGTTTAAAAGTATTTTATTAAAATGTTGTTCTCAGTACGTTTCTTTCAAGTGGAGGGGGACCGAGTCTTCCCTCCCTGTAGCTCTCATAATTTTTTTCTATACCAAAATAGTTGGATTAATTAAAATACTGACGTTTCTTTTACTTTGTCCAATCAAGCTCAGCTTGTGAAAAGCTCCGATAGACGGAATAGCTTTATGCTGACTCGGTAGTTTGGCAGTCGCTTTGCTTATCGTTTGCCATTGTGTGAAAGATCTGGTAAAATTCTAGATTTCCTATTTGTTAATTTATTTCCTTTTGAACTGTTATCTTCTCACATTGCAGCTGCAATTGCTGCTGCCAACTGTAATACCGCTTGAGCCTTAAATATGACTAATGTCTGTGCTTAATACTGTGAAGATACATAATCTGTACTTTTTTTCCAGTAAAACTGGAAGTCATCAGTGTTTCAATATGCCGCTTTTACCACTAGCTGTATGAAAATGTAGTTTACTCTCTCAGAGAGTTTCCTTTCCTGGAAAAATCCTTGGAACGAGCAGCACAGGGACAAGTGAAAAAGTCTGTGCACTATTAAAACCTACTGTCTCAGGCTTGAGAGTAAAAAATAGATGTACTTGCTGTGCAAAGTCCCTCTCAAGGTTTTTGACAGCAGTGACGTTTGGGAATCCAGTGTGGTGAGGATCCCAGCACCATCCAGACAAATAAAAGGAAATCTGCCAGTTTCCATTGCAGTTTGTTTATTTAACAACTATGTGCCTGTGAGGAAAGTAATGGGTTTATGAGTTCATGTTTTCCAGCAAACTCCTGTCTTGGGGACTGGGGGTAAGATTGATTTGCTCTCTTGCCAGAAGAGTCTTTGACTTACAAACATGATTGTCAATTGCCTACTGCAATTTTTGGTGAACTATTTATAGTTCTCTGTTACACGTAATCTGTATTCACTCATGCAGACACTACTTATTAAAAAAGTGTAGAATTAAAACAAGTAAAAAACAAATATCCTTTTCTTTTTAAGGTATTGTTTGCTTCTGACTAATTCTGTTCTTTTATGAGGGGAAAAAGCTACAGAAATCTTACGGACTTCATGAAGAGCTTGTCTAAAGACCAAATGTAAATACACACACTAGTATTTCAAGCTGGTTTATTCCTAATAATTACGATCTCTTGAATTGATGTGGCTATAGAGTAATGGGGATGATTATTCAAAAAAGGATTTAGATATAGCTGTAGGGATACTTTATAAAAATAAAGGTATGTAAAACACTTTACATACCACCGAGATAGTTTAAAGCAATAAAGAAAATCACACTTCTGGTAGAAAACGTGTACGTATGTACCAACCAGTAGTCTGCTTGTGGTAGACCAGATGAAGTCACTGAACATAGCAGCTCCAAGGAGAAACCACTGGAAAACTTCTTAGCGCTGTCATGATGATAGTGAGTGAATAAATATCCTTACCATAAACGTTCCTGTGGTGTGAAAGAGGCTTTGAATGTTTCTCAAGATGGGGAGAAAAAATGTCATGGAGAGTAATTCAAAGACCTAATTCCTTTTAAATCAGGAATCCAGCTGTATTCATCTCAATGTCAAATACTATGGAAAGAGTTTTCACGTTTTAAACTTTTTTGTCACGGTTCAAGAAAGATAAATAGTTTGAGATACTAACTGACTGATTATAAGCAGGAAAGCTGAAGTAGTACTGTGTCTGTAATAGGGACTTCAAGTGACTTCAAGTATGGACTGTTGCCGGGGACATCAAGTGACTTCAAGTATGGACTACTGCCGGGTACTTCAAGTGACTTCAAGTATGGACTGCTGCCGGGTACTTCAAGTGACTTCAAGTATGGATTGCTGCCAGAATCTTGGCCAAAAGATGCTTGGGAAAATGGCAAGTATATCTGATGCAGAGCAGGTTGCTTTCTGTTGCTTCTGCTAGAAGTTCTTTAACTTGTGTGCCACTGCTGGTAATATTTGATTAACTTCTATAGAGATTTATTAGATTACGTGTTTACGTTTTCTTCCCCCTTTTACCTTTTTGGGTAATGTCAATAAGACTGCCTCTCTGGAGAGACTGAAATGAACTCAAATATATGGAAGAGTGAAAGCAGAATATGACTTAACTCTTGTATTGTGCCTGAATATGTAGATACCTGAAGCCTTCAGTGGTCTGATCGTTTGTTGTTGGTTTGTTTTGTTGGTTTCT
This sequence comes from Bambusicola thoracicus, assembly GCA_002909625.1. Taxonomy (NCBI): domain Eukaryota; kingdom Metazoa; phylum Chordata; class Aves; order Galliformes; family Phasianidae; genus Bambusicola; species Bambusicola thoracicus. The sequence continues at coordinate 6,533 of PPHD01009605.1, read as the reverse complement.
TTAACCTTCCTTAGTAAGCTAACTGCAGATAAATAGACTTTGGATGCTTAATCAACTTCTTATCTGTTTATAAAAAAGTGCATCTCATTATTTTCTCTATATGAATAAAAATCACAGTAAATGCTTTGAACTCAGTGCAGCTATAACTGAATCCCTCTTCAGTCAGATTGGCGTTGTATAATCTACTCTTTCACAGCTTCTGCGCCTTAACCTATTCAAGTGAGCAATTATCTGTAATTATTTTGTCTGAATACGTTTGGAATGTATCCCAAAAACATTACCTCTAAACCTGTTATTGCTAGGTTCTTAAAATGCCTCATAGTAAAGAGAGGACCTTAAGAACTTAAAAGACCAGGCAGTAGTGATGCCTGCTTCTTTTCTGTAACACTTTGAGATATTACTTGTGTATGTGGTTTATTGTTTACTTCAGGTAGTTTGGGTTTTACAAGGCAAGAAATTGAGGCATCAGAAGGTGAAGTTCACTAGTGAGCAAGAGATTGAAACTGAGGTCTTTTGAGATCTGCCTGCTACTGAGTTCCTATCTTACAGCCCCGATGTCCGACTGTCCAGACTCCTGGTGATGTGTATATACGACTGCAGTTAAAAGCCCTACAACTCAGAAACTGTTTTTTCCATGTAACCCACTACATGACATGCTGACATGCAACTTGTATGAGTACTCAGACATACCAAGGCACACTTTTGTGTACTAGCAAAACTTAACTTGGACGTCATGATGAGTTTTGAAGCTTTTTAACTGTGAAGCTGGCATCTTACATAGAGGCATGCACATAACGGGCTAGTTGTGTTTTCTTCCTGTCAGCATGATCTTCAGAAACTCTCATACATAGTCATGTGGCTTTAGAGCTTTTTGGACGCTCCCTTTGTATATGGTTACAATCATGTTCATAAATTCCTAGCTCACAGTAAGTTCAGTCTATATCCTTTTCTCAAAATCTTTATTCCTGTGCAGTCTCCTTTACAACTGTCACAGAATCCTAAGCTCTTCTGTCTCACGTAGCAAAAAGCAGCTGCAGTAAACCTTGGTTTTGCAGATAACTCTTGAGCCAGCTGTGTTGTCCCCAGTCCAAGCAATATAAATAGCTCTCCTCATAAGAAAGAACTGGGATGCTGCTACTTCCAGAAGTCTTTCCTGCTCCTGTTTTTTCTTCTATGCTTAGACTAAATTAGGGCAGAATAGCAAGATCTGAACTAATCGCTTCTCTTTTTTAGCTATTTCAGAATCGTGTTGTCTCGTGCTGTCCTCCTTTTGTCAATGTCAGCATTCATTTTTACTCAGTTGTACCTGGTTCTTGCACATATTTCTAGGAAAAAATAGATTGGGAGAAGATTTTAACTGTCTAAACGTCACAGAATCCAGAGCAGAGTGGTTCTGATTGTAGTTGACCTCTGTAATGTGGAATACTGCTAACGTGTCACTTACTCACTCTGACTCATGCAGTAATAATTATTTTCTAATAATTGATGTGTACTCCTGTACTTAATGTTCCTTGTTTACAAGTAAGTGTTTTTTCTAGCAAGATCATACATGCTGGACCCACCAGTATTCGTGGTTTTCTGCAGGCAGGCATTGTCCTGATGTGGCTGATGGAAACTCATGTGGGTGCTTTATTGTTTTGGCATTTGCTTATTTTTTTTCACCAGGCAGAACAGACTGAAAAAATCTTTTGTTTCATCGTCTTTTCTACTGATGGCTTGTTTTCTTGTAGGCGATTCCTCTGCTTTAATCATGAACAAGCTGAAGTGTCCACACTGTAATTATGTAGCCAAATACAGAAGAACACTAAAGAGACACTTGCTCATTCATACAGGCGTGAGGTCTTTCAGTTGTGACATCTGTGGGAAGCTGTTTACTCGAAGAGAGCACGTCAAGAGACATTCCTTGGTAGGTGGCATCAATGTGTATGTATGTGTGCAATGCGTGTGTACAAGTGGAGTCTTCATCTACATTTGTTGTAGTGTAAGTAAATTGGATGAAGATATATATACCTATTTAATAACTGACTCTTACTATTTCTGGGAAAATGCAGTATCAAAAAACGCTGAGGGAAAATGTCAAGGTAATTTCATACTGCTGTTGAAGATGATGGTATTTCTCCAAGCTGTCATCTTAAAAGTAAAAAGTAAAATATAAAAACAATCCTTATTTTACAACATGTTTTAAACCTGCGTCCTCGTGAAGGTGTTCCTCTAGGCCTCTGTAGCCTCCCTGCAATTGGCTCCTTGTTCCCAAATGAGTAGAAAATGCTGCTTGCTTCTGGGTTTTCATCTGAATGAAGTAAAGAGCTGCAAGCCTTCCCAGCTTTCCTTCCTAACCTGTTATCATAAAATACACTTTACGTAAGCCAGTAATATTTTTTTAAAGTCATTTAAGAATCCTTTTATAAAATGATGACTTGAGTCATATAAGAATGTAATTCTAGAAGGTATTGAAGAACAGGAGGGGGTATGACTTTACGTGGGTGGATAGCGATAGGACAAGGGGGAATGGTTTGAAACAGACAGAGGAGGTTTAAGTTAGATATTAGGAGGAAGGTTTTCACACAGAGGGTGGTGACACGGTGGAACAGGTTGCCCAAGGAGGCTGTGGATGCCCCATCCCTGGAGGCATTCAAAGCCAGGCTGGATGTGGCTCTGGGCAGCCTGGTCTGGTGGTTGGCGACCCTGCACATAGCAGGGGGTTGAATTTCGATGATCACTGTGGTCCTTTTCAACCCAGGCCATTCTATGATTCTGTGAACGTAGTAGTTTCCAGATTTCCTTGAGTTGTTCTACAGGTAGGCAGGTTATGTTAATAGTTACGAAGTCAATCTTAGAACCAGTGTTCCTTACATTCCACTTGAATTCTCTCACCTTAAATATCTTTCCTCCAAGAAACTGCTCCATCTCATCCTGCTCTGCTGTTGTTACTTAGTGAAGATATAAGTGCATGAAGGGAGGACATCAGTGGCTATGATGCTACCAAATCTGAAGAACCATGTCCTGTAGCATGTATAGGTGACGGAGATGATAACGGCATGGAGCAGTTCTGTGACTCAGTAGAGGAAATGATGTCATTATTGCCTTGGTGGTAGCAGCAATACCCTGTAGGTCTTGTAACAGGACTAGTAGAGTGGCACTTCAGGTTTCTGTCCTGCCATATCTGACCAGGTCTTGGAGATAAAGATGTTTACTCCAGGAAGGGAGATGAAGTCAAACAAGGTGAAAATCGTTGTAGAGTCAGTTCAGTCCTGTGTTTAACCTGCGGTGCACAATGGATTCAGAATGCCAGTTCCTTCCCCACCCCACACAGGGAACATCTAAAGCATTTTGCTTTGTGTGAAACAGTTTGGTAGGAAGTCTAGGTGCTGGAGAAAAATACTTCCTGTATCTGCTGTAGAGATTAAGAAGGACTGAAGTACTTATTCGTATCTTGGCCTAATTTTGTTTTCTTCTTCTCTTAGTTGCATAGTCTCAAATTCATTCTTCCCTCTTCTTAAAAGCACACCTGCAACTACTTTGTAACACTTGCTTAATTGGCTATCTATTAAGATTTATTTTCCTCAAGTTATTCCACAGTAGTTCAACATTGCATGCAGGCTCACCCTAAGGAAGAAGGTGAAAACAGAGTGAAAAGATATTGAGCTTCGTTTTGACTGACTCTTGGGAGGGGGGAGGTGGAAGAGGAGTCTTGCTCTTTCATTTCCCACAGAATTAAACTCTCGTTTGTTTGTGGAGCTTAATATTGTAAAGGTAATTTTCTAAATGGGCAGCGTGTCTATTATGGTACTGTGTGCAGCATAAACTAATGTTGTTCTCGGTGCCATTCAGTGGCTTTGTCTGAACATTGAGTTTCCAATGGCTGCATATTGAACAGGCAGCTGTTTGGCTATCCGCTGAGCAGCAAGGTGGTGGTTGGTTGTGAGGATAGCTCAAGTGGAAATGGATCTCTAGTAGTACTTTCTCTGAACAATATTGAGATGATACAAAGCAGGTTTTCTTAGTTAGAAATTATTATTAATAATATTCTAGTACAGTGTGCTTATTTTCAGCTGATAATTTTTTTTTCCCTCCATAGGTGCATAAAAAGGATAAAAAGTATAAATGTATGGTATGTAAGAAGATCTTCATGCTAGCAGCCAGTGTTGGAATACGACACGGATCTCGACGCTATGGAGTTTGTGTAGACTGTGCAGATAAGTCTCAGCCTGGAGGGCAAGAGGGAGCAGACCAGGCGCAGGACACAGATTTCCCTAGGGATGAAGAATATGAAGAAAATGAAGTGGGAGAAGGTGATGAAGAGCTTGGTGATGACGTAGAAGAACAGAATGACCAGTCTCGATGGGATGAATCTGGTGAAGTTTGTATGCCTTTAGATGACTGACGAGAGCATATGACTTCAGGGTGCTGCAGATGGACACTATATGGATTGACTATTTGAATTTTGGACTGAAGGCTTGTGAAATATGGTACAGGCTGGATGGTAGTTAAGTTGCTGTGAAAAATGTAGGGTCAAAGCCTTATAGCAAAAAATAAAAGGATTATTAATTTTTTTATGATATTTGCACAGGACTGTACAGCATACAACCGTTTGGTTGAATTATACAGAGTCCTCACATCTACAGTCAGTTATCAAAAGAAAAATGTATTTTTTATTATTTATAGGATATAGCTACTTGGGTCCTATTCAGATATAGTAACTGTACTTATGTTACACATTCATGTATCTGTTAACATGAATGAAGAAGATTGCAACTTGGTATGGAAGGACAAAGACAGCTTCCCCAAATCCACTCATACTTCTAGTGAACCAATAATGCTAATTTGGGCTAGTGGGCTTGCTTCCACAAGCATGTCTTTGCCATACAAACGTTACCTCTCCCATACGCTGATAGGTGAAAGCCAATTACTTAAATATGCATCATGGATAATGCCAAGAATTTATTGAAATTCGGTTTTAAGAGTTTTGGCTCTAAGCCAGCAGGTGGTACAGGTGATAAGCACTGGAGAAGCTGATAACGGCATTAATTGAGTCTATTGCTTCACAGTTTTGGATTTCCAAGAAAGTTGCTATTGACTTAACAGTTCCAGAGTAGTCTTGCAGGAGAAATGACTGGTTATTAAAGTGATAGACTGATCAGAGCATGGGCTGCTCTTCTGCCACCACTTAGTCAAAAGAGACAGTCATATTAAAAAGTGTCTGTAATAAAGCTTCTTTCCCCCTCTAGGGCTCCCCCCCTTCACACTTTTGACTTCCCTGCTGTATACCTCAGTCCTACGAAATAAAAGTCCGAGGAATGGAGAAAGTGTCATATTAAACAACTTTTTGATATATGATTTCTTGTCCGCTTTTTGGCTAGTTGATGTGATATAAATTGGACACTAGGCTGTCGTGCCCATCGTTCGTCATTTAAAATGAACACAAACTATTTTTTATTCTTTTGTATGTAATGGGATATTGCTAGCATTTAATAGAAACAGTTACATTTAACTCGTTGACTTAATTTGCTGGATTTTCTTTTTAAAAAAAAAAAAAAAAGAAAAGAGAACAAAGTCCAAAGCAGAACAGCGCTTGGAGTGGTGTATTTTCCAGGACAGAGTGCTCCCTATGCTCTTTGATTTCAAATTTTCTATAAGGCATTTAAACTTGAATTTTTGTAGCGATGTGGATTTTTTTTTCTGAAGCTTGTAATATTGTACCAATGATTTTCAGGCCTCTTTCGTAGGGAGGGGAGGGCATTACATCTGTATCTTAAACTCTTGTGTGTTGTCGAGCCGAAGACAAGCGAGTTCAGGCAATCATCGGAACCATACATCTGATGTGCTGTTATGTCACAGCGAGTAAATATGCAGAGCATTCGTCATAACACGTAGCTAGGCCAGTGTGACAGTACTGTATAAAAACCAATTGAGGGTCACCATATTCTTCAGCTTTGTTTAATTTTAAAAGGAGTATATTTTTCCTATTTTATATCAGGTAACTAAATTATGCTAGTTGTGTGGATAACCTTGAACTATGCTTTGATGGACAGAATCTTAATGGTGCTCCATCTGATCCAAGTTGGTATGTATTTAAAGAGACGAGCTTTACTGTTGTCCTTTCCATCAGTAGAACAGTAACACGATGTTAAGACGTTGTTTTTGCTGATTGAAGCTGAGATAAGTTTGAACTACAGTTATATGGGAATTAAAATACCTTTTTTTTTTTATCATCAATTTGTTTCATTGGTAGTTTCCACATTATTGTAAGCCTGACAGATGATTAGTTTTCTCGGGGTGGGGAGGGTGGGTGCCTTTTCATTTCTTTTCTCTTTCTTTTTTACACTGAAGAATACATCCTTATTGTTCTATACTGAAACAAGTAATGTGTAATTCTGGTGGGGTCCAAAGTAGAAATTAGTTGGGCAAAGATGATATGAATGAAAAAGTATTTTAAACGTTAAAGTAATGTTCTGCTTTGTGAATATGTAAGTATAGCATAAAGATTTTTCCATCCCATTTATCCCCTTTAAAACCATAGTTTACAATTGGTA
>PPHD01009604.1:5304-20476 GCA_002909625.1 Bambusicola thoracicus | reverse complement strand
AGGGAACTTTAAGAGAATATTTTTAAGTTTGTTTCTCTGATGTCTGAGACAACTTTGCAGGGAAGTGATTTATTTACCACTAGATGTAAATCCAGGTGGGATTTAGCTGACTGTAAATGCATTACATGGGTACACAGTCTTTCTGCAGTCTTCTGTTCATTGGGAAAAAAGGAAAAAAAAAGATCACTTTGTTCATCTAATTTGAAACCCCCCAATGCAAAGTGATGGTTTTTTTTGTTTGTTTGTTTCAGTAAGCAAGCACTTTCTCAGGTAGGCAGATGCAATGCCATGGTATTTTTTTAAGCTAGATATAAAACATGCTGTAGTGTCTGTGAAACCATTCTTGTATGACTAGTGGCCGAAAGCAACTTTTACATTACATTTTTGCAGAGGTAACGTTCTGGATGTAGCTTGCTTCAGGCATATGTAGTGGCTGTTTGGCATCCATTGCTAAGGAAGAACAAGTTGGTACAGATGCTGAAAGGCAACCTCCTACTCTCACCTTGTCATGCGCAGATTATTCCTCAGCCTCTGCATACCAGTTTCTTATGCCATATAAAGAACAAGAGTGAGGAAATGACTTGGTTTAAAAAACTAACCCAGAAAAGAAACAAAACAAAAACAACAAATAGTCTTATCCTGGAGCACCTTATCCATCTGATAGAGGGGAAGCACAGAACAGCACCAGTCACAGACTCAGTGGTGGTGCTGGCATCTGCTGATCCAGAGTGTACATCACTTGCCCTAGAGGCAGCAGAATGCACATCTCCCTTTCCATTTCCTTTCCTTGGAGTCACATCTAAATCTTCTAAATGGGAACTGAGTAATTCAAAGCACATTACCTTCTGACTCTGCAATCCAGAAAATGATGAAGAAATGTGAACTGTGTTGAGTCACTGTAGTGATCCACCGCTTGAAACTCAACAGTGCTATTACTACTAATAGTGCATGTGAACTGTTTCAGAACTAATCTGCAAACTTCTCTCAATTCTATGTGCCAGTCAGATAAATGAATGTATGCACATACAATGTTCTTGATAACTTCTCTTTTTTTTTTTTTTTTGTGATAAAAAGCATAACAGTAACACAATGCATAGTCTGAGAACTACAGAAAATTAGATAACTCTGCCAGCAAATTTTGAGTCAGGGTGAAGGTGAAGCAATAGGGAAATCAGAAGATATAAATCTGTTATTCTGTAAATTTCTCTGTAGAAAAAAAAATTATTTCCTTGAAAACTATGATATTCCTCTCCATTTAAGTTCTCTCTCACCCTATAACAATTTCTTAATACTACACTGGTTATTTACCAATGCCTCTTCATAACTGACAGCCTCATTCTGCTCACCAGACACCCCCTGTTCCTCCTGCAGCTTGTTCCCCTCCTGACCATCTCCTGTCTGCATCCCTCCAGGCCCTCTGTGAGCTCACATCCTCATGATGTCCTGCCCAACTTTTGTGTGTTTCATTTTCTATCTCTGAACCACCTACAGGCACTCGTGATCTCCCCTGACTTTCCTAAGTCCCCATGTCTCTTCTACTCTTCAGCTCCTCTCCTGCACCATTCCATTGGGGTGGAGTACCCATAGGGTGCTCCAAGGTGATGATGCAAAATGTCCAGGCCTGCCCAGGTAACCTCACGGTTTCCTTGTCTGCACACTCCATTGCCTTTCCTCCTTTTAAAGGTAAGACAAGCTGAAAAGCACAGAAAAAGGTAGGAGGACACAACTGCCCTACAGAGTTAAGCTTAGCGCATGTCCTCACATCCTGAAACACAATCAAACCAACAGAGTTGTTCTAGGCAACTCTTTCTGTAAAACTCCTATTTTGTCAGAAGAAGTGTGACAGTGAGATAAAATACAGTGAATAAAAGTACCTATGTAGCGAAGATTCAGCACTTAGACCATAAAAAATGCTCTGCAGTTTCTCTCTTGGTGGAATGCTTTGACAAATACTGTTTTTTAAAATTCTTTTGAAAATGACTCATTTAGTCTCTACACTCTAAAATGAAATTATTGGGATTGCAGTCTTTTTCTTATTCCCTTAATATAAAGAGGAAGTAGAGCTGTATGTATCCATCAATATTCCCGACAACCCTTGATACCATTGCTTCCTCTTGCATAAATTTCAAAAAAAAAAAAAGTTTTCTGGTTACATGAGAAATTTAATAGTTTAAGCTTCATTTGTTGAACAGTTTGGATGTCTAGCCATCCATGAAATCCATTCCTTGCAGAAGGTAAGCACAAACTTCATTACATATAGAAGTTTCTGATAGCTGTCTCCAACTTATATATTTCCGTTTAAATAATTTCCCAAACCCCTGTGACAGTTTGCCTCATCACTACACTCAGTAAAGTTTGTTTTGTTTTCCAGAAGTTAAGAGGATTTATTCAATATTTATTATCTGTTACTTATCAACTTTTTGTCATGTCAGCTTTTCAGTTTACTTTCCTTGCTTTCTTTTGTCATCTGTGTTACTTTTCTATAACCGGTCTCTCAACAAAGAGATGCTAAAAGAAAAATGGTAAGGATATTGAAAAAATACTGCAGGAAAGAAGGTGTAGTTTTGTATGATCCTTTTGTCTCAGCCAGCTTTTGCTATGCTTATTTTGGGGCAAGGATTACTGTCTTATTTATACCATCTCACTTAAATTTGTAAGATTATTGTTGCAGCAAATATTTCTCATATTGAAAAAAGACAGTATCAAGTTGCAAATGGTTTTCATGTCACTACCAGTGATGGTTCAGTAGATTATTTACCTCTAAACTGAAATATCTATATTAGAAAGGTATTTGCTTCTCAAGCTGTGGATCACCTTCAAGCAATGGCTTGTCCTTTATCAACATCCTACACCAAAAAATATCACTTTTGCTTTCTAGTCTATGAGCCTGATATGCAGAGACACTTTAATTGCTCTGCATTCCTGAGTAATCATTTTATGATGGCTTTATTGCCACCTCTCCCTTATCAGGGTATGGCACTGTTACAGACCCTAGTGATAAATTACCCTTTAGAGAGGGAGAAGACAGTGCCACTTTAACAAGTGCAATAAAGCACTTTTTATACCAGGAGAGTTCAGTGCATTTCCCATTCATCATACACCCTCAGTGATTTTACACAGATTTTACACTGTTGATTAGCTCATTAGTGGGGTTAATTGGATACATTAACTGGCAGAATTACAGCTTGACTATGAACCAGAGGCTGCAGCATTATAAATGACAGACAAACTACAGACATGCATGGGGAGCCTGAAGGAAGTTCTTCTCTTTGATTAACTTTCATTAGGTTTTAATTCTTTCCCTTCTACTTCTATAATTGACTCTGCCTGAATATTTACTATAGCACGAACTGAATGGGGGGGGGAGATTACATGAAGCTGCATTTTCTGTGCCTGTCTCTCCTGATGTCACAAGTATTCAGAAGACAGTGACTAGAAAAGAACAATAAGAAGGCTGGATAGTTAGACCTTGCAATTGCAGTAAGTGTAAAAGGAATCAAATCCTCACTGCCAGCACAGTTCTTGCCAGAAAACGTGCCCACAGTTGCATATTTGGGGCCCAACCCCATTCTCTGAACATAGCTGGGATTCTACAGGTGGATTAATGTGACATAAAAAGACAGGGGACATTTGAGAAACAGGATGGAGTAATCAAATAGTTATTTGCTTAGCCTAAATTTTGCACTGGCCTCTGCAGCTGCTGGGATGATACTGCTGAGGATGCCTGAGTTGTTTCATCCCACAGACGCCAAAAGGAATCCCCAGTTATTTTGGATGCAGACTTTTTTTTTTTTTTTTGGTAAGGTTAATATACTTATGAACAACATTGGATAGTAAAGATAAAGGTTCAAAACCTAGTGATTTGTTGCAAGGATAGGACTTGGTAGCTAAATTGATGTTTTTACACCAGCCTTCTCCTTGCAGTTCTGGCTATGTGAACAAAGACAAATTCAGATATTTCTCTTTGTCCACTAAGCACTCAAACATCTTACAGCTTGGATACCCTGGAAGGCTGAAAGGGAAGAAGCCCTGTTTGTTTTATCCCCCATCCCTCCTCCATCCCAATTGTGTTTTCATTCTGACTATAAGGTATTTCAGGGGGCAACAGCTTGGGGCAGACATAGGATACAGAGCCAATGTTTTCTTCATTTTTCTCCCACTAGAACTTCTCCTTGCATTTGCACTCTGCCCAGCTTCATATGTAACTTCTCCAAATATTGTTGTCCATCCAAAAATTAATTTCAGAAATTCTAAACTCCACCTTGCACACGGCCTGAGGGATTTTCTTTTTCTTACAACCTATTTCTTAGGGGTAACAGATAAAGATAAAAACAGGTGCAAGTCTGTAGACACGAGAGCATTTGCACATGCAAATACAAGAGAAAGTAATACTTCAGTCTGAGCAACACAGATTAGAATGTGGAGCAGGACCCCAGGCAAACTCATTTCACTACACAAGCAGGGATTACTTTTTAATAGCTTGCTATGCCTTTTTAGGCCAAAGCCCTTAGTGGATTTTGTTGTAGGGTTTTTTCATTTTTGTTTTTCCATGTATGCCTTCAGTGGTCAGGAGTAAGATTACTGGTTTTCCTACAAGAATGGAGCAAGAATACTATAGCTGCTGAAACTGATCTAATTAGTATGCATAGTTCAGTTTGTGACCTTCATTTTCACTCTGACTTTCCCATCTGGAAAGGAAGATGTTCCTAGGTCTTTTTCACTGAATGAGTCTGATTTCCATTACTATATATTATCTTAAATTTCATTTAACTGAGAATGTCTTTGGCAAGATAACTATTTGTTTTGCTCAGCTTCTGCTTAGGGCCTCTTTCGCTTTCCTCTTAATTTCTTTGTTAAATAATGCTAGGTTTGGATTGCTACTTGCCTCTGAGTTTTTTTTGTGTCTCTTCTGGATAGGCAGCAGTTAGTTGTGAGTGGTAACAGCATCAAAGCACTGCAGTATATTCCCTCTTAACTACTTCAAAACCATTACTCTCCCAATGATGTTATTATCTACAAGAAAGTAACTACCAGCAATTTGAAAACTAAGGAAAAAGGCTGTGGGTTGTAAAAAACCATGCCTACATCAGCATAAAGAAAAGTAGTTTCATTGTTGACTTTGTTCCAGTAGTTCCAGTTTTAGAAGCTGAATGACCATTTTATACACAGAGACTGCTAGACTTTTTCTAAAGTATTACCCTTAATAAAGAGGATTGTAAACTTCCCAGGTAAACACCTTATTAATTCAGCCCTGAAAGCACGATAGGATAAAAGCAAATCAACAGAAGGATGGACATTTTTCTTCCTAACAGGTAGTTTGTTACCTTAAAACTGAAGGTACAGAAACATCTGGGTCGACTATTTCTTCTTATAGCACTAAGAACAATATCCTCCCTATTTTTCTTCCCAATTATTCGCTTCCCTTGGTCTTGCGCTTTTTCCCTTTGGGAACAAGATTATTGTCCCATAAACTGGCAAATTATTACCATTATCCTTTAATTACTAGTAATGGCGTGAAACTGGAAACTAATACTGTGCATCTTGTACTGTGAATGTTATTATGCATTGCACTTAGTGGCAGGGATCTTGATTCTAAGTCTGGTTTAGCACTGCCAGAGCTCAGTGGCTCAGACAGAGATTTGCATGGTCTCACAGGCATTGCTACCAGCCTCTGATGTTGGTACGCACATCAAGTAGAGCTGCTCTGCAAAGAGCCCTGTGCAAGTGAAAGGAAATGCTGACAGAGCAAGGCAGTGATACTTAGCATGAATAAACATATTTGAATCTGGCCCAGTGTTTGCAAACTCTTCCTCTGGAAATAACAGTAGGCATCAAAGACAGATGTAACACAGTGTGACTGCAGAAGCAGGCTTCTGGCACCTTCAGCTACAGGCACAAGCAAATGCCTTATTTTGAATGCAGGAGAAGTACTCTTTGAGACAAGAAGATTGTTCACACACCTAGAGCTAGACACTTCTGCATGCACCTGGACTGCAGACATTAGGCATGCTGCTGCAGTCTCAGAGGTTTTAGCTCAGAAAGCTACAGAGCAGGTGAGCTTCATGTGAGCTGGTGAGCACCACTCCTGAGCAGCACAGGACGCAAGAGAGCAGCCAGGTTCCCTGCCCTGGTGGCACCGCAGCCCTTAGCCCTGGCCCGTTCCTCCTGCAAGCCCACCAGTTGCTGCACTTAGCTAGCCTAACAGTCTGGAACTTCCTAAGCAACCAAAGGGAAAACACAAATGGAAGAAATGCTTCCCCTGGTTAATGGGCTATTAAATGCTCATTTTCCTAAGACAGGTTTTCTTTCCTGTTAAATAAGGAGCTTAGCTAGCAAAGTTCAACAGCTTTTTAGAGACAAAAGACTGGGCACCAGACCTGAAACCTTCATAGATGTGGCTCCTCAGACAAGTAATTTAGTTCTCCAGTTTGCTTCTCAGTCCCGTAACTAGCTATGCTACATCAATGTTAGGATTTTTCCCAGTCCTGTATTGAAATGAGCTGATTATCCTTGAAGCACATGCAGGTTCAACTCCGTACCTGTGGCAGCAACACAAAGACACCATGCTGGTGGCATACAGCAAAAGACTCACATCATTTAAGATATTCCAGATTTTAAAACTGATTTACACAGCTGTCTTAATTTTGCAAGAAACCTGGGGGAGATCTGAGACAGATGCTCACTGTGAACAATTATGTTTACATTACTAGTATTCTATTACTTATTATATTATTACCATATAACTAACATTACAGTATACCATCATGCAAACTGCACATCAAGGATAGCACAAGCTCAGGCTGGGTCACCTCTGTCAGCGTAACAGTCACCATAATCTAGTTCCACCACGTGAGAAGGGTACCCAGCCCCATTTAATTCACTGCTATGGATACACAATGCTGGGTGGATAGCTCTGAACTGCTGCCCTGGGCTCAGTGATACCAATGAGGAAAGATACCTTCAGCAATATAAATATAACCTATAATAATCACCTGGCTTAATATGGGTCCATTCAGAGGAGCTTGCCTCTCTTATAGCCACCAGCAGATGGTCTTTAAGAGTCATTTGTGATGGATGTTTATCAGCTGGTTATATGAAAAATAACTGGTATCCAGGTTAAGAACCTTGTAAATGAAAAGTCTGAGACTACATTATTCTGTGAAATTAAAAGGTAATTAAGTACTTGTATTTACTGACTTCAGTGTAATTTATATTTTGAAAGTTGCAACAAGAACTTTCAATTCCTTTTGCCAAGGGACTGGAAAAAAAGAAATGATTTGATAATATTAAACTTTAATTCTTCCATGGCTGTTGTTCTGGGAGAACTAATTTGTGATTTTACCATGAAAATGAACAGCATGAAAGGTATAAAACAGGCTAGAATCTGATGCTTAGAGAAGGAAAAGAAGTCTCTAGGAAATATAACTGGATGAATAATCACATCAAGTAAGACACTGGGATTCAGCAGAGAATCTACAGATGAGAATGGAAAAGAACTGATTGACAAAAACAAGCTGTGTCTTAGGGAGAAAACGCTGAACATTTTAGTGAGAGTTATGGATAAGGCAAGCTGAGCTAGAGCAATCAAATAGATTAAAAGCAGCACCAAAATGGCCTTCATAAGCATGATAAAAGTTGAGAAGGAAAAGTGAAATCTTATTTAATGAGAAATAGGGGAGAAGTTAAATATGAATAAAAAAGACAAATGTCTCACCTTAGTTTTTTGGGCATGTTGTGCAAATCTGCAAATTTTTGCAAAGCTATAGAATTACTTCTGATGGAAAAGTCAAAAAAGATGTAAACACAGTATCTATTTACAAAAGGCAGTCCCACATGAACCTTACACCTTTCGTTGACATGATAGATGATCTAGGAAAGTGAAGCTAGTATATGTGTGCATCAGTGTAGCCAAGGCTGATGGTAAAACCAAAGTCACATTAAAAAATTGTTTTCAAATGTCATAATTTCTAGCTAGTATTTTGTTCTGAAAGATCTGAATTATATTACATTGGTAGAAAAACTGTAGAAATAGATAAGTCACTCTATGGCAGAATCCTTGTAAAGTGTGTAGTCTTTTGTTGTTATTTCTACCTCCTTATGTAGCTTGCTCTCTAGCTATTCTATGATTCATATTCAGTAATGCAATTTTGGCCACTTTCCTTCTCTCTGAATTGATGTTTCTTTCCATTGCTGTTAGCTAACATGTTATTCAAATTCAAGACATTATTATATTTCTCCTCTCTCTCTCTCCTCTTTTTTTTTTTTCCCCTCCATGATCAAACCATATTAAAATCCTGGTTCCAATTCCTTCTATTTTTCTGTGTGCTTACAGTATACCCATAAACCTTCGAGTTTTACAGTGCAAAAACAAAAAAGCCCCCTCTGTGTGATTTGTAGGAGAAATTTTGTTCTAAACTTCCTGTCTTCCCCACTCAAGTGTCACAGTTTTTACGCCTCATTAATAGGATGAATGCACACATATGCACAAGTACTCTGTTACTTCATTTCTACACCGAACAACAGGCATTTTTAATTATTCTTCCTCCCTCTCACAACTGTTCGGTTGTTTTACTCCTGTAGAAATTGTTTGATGTTCTGACCGTTACAAGATACTTTCAAATCCTACTGTATACAGCTTCTAAAAGCTATTTTAACAATTTAACATAGTGCGAGTGGCTAGAAACGTGAACCAGGATTATAAATCAGATGACAAAGTATGCTCTTGTGTTAAAAAGGGTAACTCTTATAGGCCCTAGCCCTCAGAAAAGGTTAGGTTCCTCTTTGGGTCATTTTGAGAAAATATCCACAGTCTGATGACTTTAAAATACTGACCTTCTCATTTTGTGCAGGTTTCTGTTTTGTTTTAAGAACTGTAACTGTTGCAATTTATTATAATGGTTAAGATATGTATAAATTTGCCTCAATTAGCTATCAGAGGGGATTCTTTAAAGCAAAGGAGTAGCAAGGTATACTCTCCATTAGCTTCACATGTCGAGGTTAAGTAGATTGGATGGATGGTGAAGAGAATATGCAGGAGTTTGTAAACAGCCATGTAGCTATTATTTATGATCTCTGGAAGTGTGCTCTCAGCAGCAAGCAAATGGTTCTCACAAGCACAGCTGTACAGAGCTGCCCAGTCCCACTGAGTCCAGCTGGGCAATGCCACTTTGCCTCACCTCACTGCCTGCAGCTTTCTCAGACATCTGAAGACATGGACAGCACAGCACTGCTCAGCAGGAGCCCGGTTTCTTTTCCTTGCGTGTCAACTCAGAAGGAATGGCTGGCGGGCTCTTTTTCAAATAGCACGCCCCTGCACAGACCTGAGCTTCTAGGTTTTCTGATGTTTTTTTTTGCAGTCCTGAGATCTGCTTGTTTGAACAGTTCAGATAAGCCTTCCTTAAACCATGACTTCAAAGATCTAAAAACCTCTTTTAGATAAGCACAAAATGAACCAACATGATTGCAACAATTACATACAAACCCTACCTTTGAATTTCTCTAAAGTCTTGGCTACCACCACGGTATTAATCATGCTCCCTCAGGCCAATCCGAGCCATGACAGTGCCCAGTAAAAAGGAATAACCGAGTTGTGCAACAACTCCTAAAGCCATCAGCTCCACACACATAGTGCAAGTAAGGCAGCAAGCCCTTTCCTTGGGAAGGCAGGAGTCATCATTGACCAGTGTGAGGTCAGCTGCCTCAGTCCCTGCCCATCCATGGAGACAACTCCACCTGGCATAGTATCCTGTGGGGTAATTACCCAAACAGAAAGGAGTGGCATCAATGAAAGCATGTTTCCTGGCCTATGAGGCCTTAGTAGGAGAGGGATGGTGTGGTTGGCCTGGCCAGGTGTGAGACCCAGGTGGGAGAGCAATGAAAAGCACCTGAAAGCAAGCAGAGACGCAGGGTCATTTTTCCTCATTACAGCTTGTTTTGTTGGAGCATTTTCCACTCAAGCCTACTCAACAGAGCAGACTCAGTCTAAGGTGAATGACAAATCCATTAAACACGAATCAATCTCTCCCAGAGGAGCATGATGCGTGGGAGTAGCTAAACAGGTCAACCTGCTCTTCCTGCATCACAAACGTTAGGCTCAGTTTTTCATGCAATCCTAGAAACAAACTGAAGAATGTTTGCACAGATCTGAATGCAGGGAATTTTTAATGGCAGACACTATTATGCCCACTTCAAAACATTGTCGTAGCTAAATACTAAGCAGCTCCTCTTTCTAGTCATTATTATCAGATTACACTGAGCTCTCCAGGACAGCTTATGGAAGACCCTGAAGTCCAGGCTGTGTGTTCCCTGCTAGCCTAGCTTTACAAAAATATCTTCTGCACAGCTTTTATCAGTTGTGTTCCCCTGCAGCTGAAAATAGGACTGAATAAGATGTACTCTGATGTGCTCCAAGCCCACAGCAGTTACTCCACGTGCCTTCTCCCTGATGACTATTGCTCTCAAGTATACTCATTCTCTCACACTTCAACAACAGCTCTTGTGAACAAACAGTCACACAAAGGATGCCTACCCGAACCCAGAAATCTGACTCACCACATGTTAATACAAAGAACAGAAGGTTTTACAGAAGAATATCAGATAGCATTTTTCCTTCATAAATGTGTGGCTCAAAAATAAAATTGAAATTCTGTTTCATGAAGATATCCTATCAGCTACATGTGAAAATAAGCTTTACTACACTTAATATATAATAGTAGTTACATTACCAAAACTGAAAGCTGATAGTATACAAGCATACAACACATATTCCTTCCAGACACATAGAAAATAGGAAAGGAATGGCCTTTCAAAGAACCAAGATACCAGCTGGTGAACAGGAATTGTCTTCCCTTCTGCTAAGCTGACATTTACCATTCAAAATCCTTATTTGCAACTTGACACAAAGTGCTCAGTGAAGAGCACTTATTCATCACTGTCCAGATTTTACTAAATCCTCACTTGTGAAAATTATCTGGGTCTACCTAATCATGTTGATTTCAGTGGAATCAACTGATCGCCGACTCTGGTCTCTTGCCTTCCCATATTTATACTTACACTGTGGTGTTTTTTTTTTGTTTTTTTTTCTTTACACTGCTCATAGACAACGTTATTTCAATTATTCTAGGGCATATTTTCTCTATTTCTCTTGAATTTTGCACACAGGGTTTTACAGACAATCTAGGCAAAGTGTGTCTTTTTGTATTTTAAAAGAAGCAATACTCTCAAAGATCTCATATGTTTGCATATGACAGAGGAGATTTACAGACAAATTAAATTTCAGTATATTCTCACTAGAACTGTAGCTGTTAAGGAATTCAGAAACACTGGGAATTTAAATCCAGATATTTCAAGCTATATGTGGAATGTTGCCAGATTTAGAGACTATTCAATAATGTCATATTTTGGAGGTAAGATATCTTCAGTCTAGCAGCATCTTAAAGCTTCATATCTCACATTACTAAGTTCATATTTCATGGAATTCATACATACATAATTTTCTTTTTTTGCTACACAGGTGATGAATTGCAAAAGGAGATGTCACATCAAAATATAAACATGAGTATAGAAAATTTGTTGGAAAGTTTCACTGTTTCTATAGGGCTGCAAGCACCAGTTGCAGTGCTAAGTTACAGTTCATTACAAACTGTGCTTGGTACAGGACACCTGCTTACTCTGCTTCAAATTTAGAATACCAGGATATCCATTCTTTAACCTAAATACAATCTGCTTGCTTTATGGAACCTATTTATGAGTGTACAATTTAGTTGGTATTCAAAATGTATCCACTAAATAAAGTAAAAACTACACTGGAAGTTACATACAGTGGTAACAATGCAAGATTCATTACACACTTACTGGAACATGACGTGACAAAAAGCCAAGTATCTTGACAGCCTTAGAAATGATATAGTTCACCACATGTAGAAAGATAATGTCAAAAGAAACTTACCTCGCTCCTTTTCTCTTTTAATGAGATTTTTACTCTTTTCAGGCAGTACAAATAACCTAGGAACGTAACTTGATGTAGGACATCCTCTGACGTTGGCCAGTTTTATGCCATTTATCCTCTTCCTTTCTCCAGTCAGCTCTAAAGATATTCCAAAAGAAAAATAAAGATGAAGGAAAATCTAATTGGATCCTGTTATCTGACTAAAATAGCAATAAAACAATGTGGTGCATACTTGGCTTGCTGAAGTAGGTGACTCAAGCATTTTGAATTTATAGCTACATGCATAAACTGAGTAGTGGATAACAAAAACATACATGTAATTATTCCTTGGTTGGCGGGAAAGGACTTGGGGGATGGATGATGAGAAATAAGAAATAAAACTGGAAGAGAAAAACAGTAGAAGTCCCTACATTTTAGCTAGTTTTTGTCAATGAACACTAAAATTTATTAATGCTTTTTGGCACAGGAAAGGTCATTACAAGCTCCCTGCTAGAACTTATATTCAAGCTGTAGGAGTGTGAATATGTATTTAAAGTTAGAGCAAATCTTAAGAAGTTTAATGTCTTTTTTTTTAACAACCACTATAACTTGGTGCAAATGCAGATAAGCTAAGCACTTCAATTGGCCCTTCTATTTATTGTTTTAAAATGAAGTTCAGAAGTGCGGAGCAACAAATCTTCTCCACAGCTCTTCATGTCAGTGTGTATGAAGGGTGTGATGCTTCCCTGAAGAGCTTGCATTCTTTCATCAAAGTCTAATGTCAGATATTGTCTGGTGCTGCTTCCCTGAAAGCAGAGCGTTGGTGCTGATTACACCAGCTAAGTACATACATTCAAACAGCATGAATTAAATGTCACAACTTTGAGATCAGGGAAGGGGAACATTTGTGCTGAGGAAGCAAGCTTATGATTACGTTGCCCTAGGCAGAACAGGAAGGATCTTAGTTTTGAGAGACTGAAATTTTGAAAAACAGAGCAAACCGCAGTGCTAATTTTGCTGACAATCTTTTAAATAAAAGTGAGTTACTCAATGAAACTGTTGCAAATATTCAAGTATTCGGGTAGAAACTTGATTTGCTTCTCATTAGTTCAAAAAGGTTTTTCTTGGGTGAAGGCTATGCCCGTGATATCCCATGACACAATGTCCATGATGAATCCAGACATACTTCTCTAACAAAAAAAAAAAAAGATTCAAAAAATGCAGCAGTGTGTGAAAGAGAATAGAGATTTAACCTTGCTGAAGAGACTGTCTGAATTAACTTCTTAGTATAGAAGGAGATTCACTCTTAGCATTATAAAGAAATACAGATACAACAATTTGATCAGCTTCAGTTATTATGGGATTCTTGCATAGAAGGAGTGAGTAACAGCGTTATCTGCCTTCTTAAGCATTTTGGTAGTCAGAATACATAGCTTTTGCATAGCTTTTCCAGTTGAAGATGCAACAAAACAGTGACTTCCTCTGTGGCCTTGGCATCTACCTCCTAACTTTTTGTTTTGCATCCTACATCCAGTGTTATAACACATCTAATATGGATGCTTCTGCACCAGAAGTCCTATATTAAAATGAATGTGTCTTACGGTTTTAAAACATATTGTCCAAAAATGCCATTTATTAATCAGTTAGGCTGCTAAAATTCAACTTCACAGCTTCCTGAAACCATATTATTCAAGGCTAAGAATAAAAGAAGAGAGTGCTGCTTTCTGTCCTGCCAGCTACACTCCTAAAGTGGGGCTGGATCCTCTTCTGCCTTGCAATACTTAAAGTGACTAGCTGTTGAATTATTGTAGTGGTGTGGAGTCCTGCCACTCAGCTCTTGAAGCAGTTAGTGGTATACTTCAAATCAAAGCTAGTAATCCCAGCAATTAGCATTAATTTTTTTTTATTCATGCTCCTTTTAGATGAATTCTTGCATGCTTATGCATTCCCAGACACACACACACATGCGCATAAGGACAGAGTGAGACACAGAAGACCTGACTACACCACTCCACAGAATGAGCATAGGATTGAGGCTAAAAAGGTGCACATTTTCTGACTTCATGCCTGCAGCTACACCAGGCATTCTCCCTGCATGGGATCTGGGGTCTCAAGTGCTACAGGACTTATTGTTACCCTACGGCTGAAACAGCAGCCAGTTCTGCCTCTGAACAGGGGTCTCATAAGTAACAGGAGCTACTGTTACCCCCAGGCTGTAGCAGAGGTCACAGTCTCAACCTGCCAGTGCAGTGCTGTGCTGTAGAGAAGTCATCCTTATTTCTCCTATTGTAGCTTCAGGGCCCAGGATGGTTAGTTGGTGAGTGCACAGGGTTGACAACCTGGCCCTTTAGGCGAGACTATTCTGTTGATTACTCTTTCACATGCCAGGCCTCACCTTCCCACATATCAGATATGTATCTCTGCTATGCTTAATTGACTGGAAGAATTACCTCATAAAAAAATAGATTAGTATCTGTTGTTGTGTTACAAAAGAAGGAAAGACTCATCTTAAAACACTGAGGCACAATTTCTATTACACCTATAGCTCACAATGAGCTCAATGGTTCTACCTTTGATTTAAAAACTCTAACTTTTAGTGCCCCTATTATACTCTTGGAGTGTTTTAATGGAGACAGAATATGGAAGAGGAAAACCACATATCTTACAGTTTTATCAGATTTACAGATTCTAGTGAAACATCCATCATTTCACTGTGCAATTTTCTTCTTTAAGTGAAATGCCAACTATCCTCTTTCAAACACTGATAAAAATAAATTATTAAAAATGTATGCAAACCAACTGCCCATCAAGACAGCTGTAATTTTATTTGAGATGGGGGTACAGGATCAGGCCTATTATGTGAAAAATTCCTTTTTCAGTGATCTTTAATCACATCTGTTATGCAACAGACACTGATTTATACAGCGTTCAGTTACAGAAACCAAGCCATGCAATACATAGGATGACTTCCATTTGGAAATATTATCTGGATATAGATATCTAATTAAGGAGAGTTCATATTAATTCATTATGATAACATGTCAGTAGACATTATCCTCCCATTTGCTCGTAATGGCATATTACCATTGTAATCAGTATGCTGTTGCTCTAAAACACAGAATTTAGGCTAGAATCTTCTGCTCTTTCCTTCTTTAAAGATAAGCAGTCATCAGATATACCTTGTGATGACTTTGCTAGCCTAAAACTACATGTCAGAATATTAGCGCTAATGATATTGCAAAAATG
>PPHD01009603.1:0-20476 GCA_002909625.1 Bambusicola thoracicus | reverse complement strand
CAACACCCTCTTACAAAGTTTCTTTGAATCTAGACCACTAAGAGATTTACAAAAATGGAAGCGCTTACAACAACATGAATATATTTTCAAATGTTGAAATACATGTGTAAATAGCTGTTGTTGCCTAATCAAATGAAGATATTTGCTTTTCCACATGAATAATAAACTGTACTAGTCATTTGGCACAGCAAATGCTTAATTCAAAATACGCCTCTATGATGCAAACTTAAGTATGCAATATGAAAAACTATTTTCCCAATTTCAAAGTTACCTAAAATTGATAATTTTAACAGATTTTTTTTTAAAAATACACACACTATGTGGGAAACAGTGAGTATCCTGTCCTATATCAAACTTTGTAAAAATTTCTTAAGAACACAAGTAACTTTGCACACACATGTATGGTACACTAACATATATATATAACATGTGTGTGTATATATATAACATGTATATACATAGATATGTAATTTATGTGTGTGTGTATACATACACACACACACAAAGAAACACACTTAAACTTCAAACATATTTTTCACACCATTGAGATACACAACTCACAAGCCAAATAGTCGTGTTACTTTGTTATATCTCTATTTTAACTTACAAACTTTAAATGTTTCTTCGTTTTGAAACTTTATCTGATAACCTGAAATGAAGTTAGTCAACAGATATGCAATTACATTCTTTCGAATGTTATTCAATTATAATTCAAAGTAGATTAAAATTTTTATGTTTTGGATTTTGATTCAAGCTAATGAAGTTTAGATCATAATAGGTTATTGAAGGGTCAGTAGGTATGTTACAAATAAATATCTACTTACACATATGCACCAAATTTCTGTTTTATTTATGCAAACACATTTTGAATTCACTCTTCCATTGAGTATTCAGAAATAACTGTGCTGGATCTTAATTGTATATTCCTTAAAAGCAAATCAGAAAATGAAGACAGATATTTTTTCTAATAATGTCGGATCACTACATCGTATTCATATCACTCATATATGCCACAGCAAAAAAACAACTTCAGCACAGTACTTCACAGTATTTGAAGCATGCCAAGGAAACTTCCTCTCTATGACACCACATGGAACAAGAATAATTTCAAGACCTGTTTGCTCAGTGTTACAAACCTAGCTTGGCTTGTCTGAAAACCCAAATTTCTAGAATTAATGCTCTTTTGGCAGGTCAGTTTAACAGGAGTCAGTCAGGCATTCCTCCAGACACAAGGGAAGCCTCAGACAAGTCTGAGGTATTTTCCAGGCTTGAAGAACAGACTGAGCATTAAGCTCTGCAGAGTACAAGACAGAAAAAATCACTTCTTTATATTGTCTGGTAAAACAGAAAGACCTCCAAACCTACCTGCCATTTTTATATGGGAGTTGCACAACAGTTAATAGCCCCTGAAATAAGTAATAATTACTTGAGAATGAATTGAGAAACATACCAGTGCTTTCATTTCTATAAAACAAAGAGTCACTCTTACCAGGAATATTAACATCACATAAAAAAATACTTTTCATTGTTTTCAAATATTAACCTCAAGTTAGACAACAAAATATGACTTCTTTTTCATATATACTGCTATAAACAGTGACAAGCTAGGATCAATTTCTCCTGATCCTCTGGTGGTTTTCACAACTGGCATGAAACTCACTTCAATTTCAGGTAAACAACTATCAATTCTGTGTCAGTACTTCACAGGTAACTCTTAGTATGCAATACTAACAAATACTTAATACTAAAGTGCAAACATCACTGTGATAGCAGTGTTACCATATTTTGACATCTGCAGACAGCACTGTGATTTTTTGAGAGACGGGTACATTTTGCTGCTCTAACATATTTACTTTAATTTCAGACAGTTGTCTCCTAAAAAAGACATCTCACTTCTGACGTTTCTGAACACTAAAAGAGGGAATGTATATGAAAAAAAAAAAAACATAAAAGTTGAAATATACACTTAGATTGATAAGCACTCCTTCCTTCTCTTTCTTACGTTACATAATTTCTACAGGTTGAAATTAAAACAAAACACTAACACTATTAACGTTTGCAATAAAAGATTTCTCATAAGTAGGCAGACCTTTGATGTATAAATGTGTTAAATGAAGTCCCTGTTCCAGAAAAATGTACAAAATAATCACTAGCATAACTCCTTCATAGACAAACTAAATCTTAGCAAATGTTTGTATCCCAATGAATTCCAAGGATTTAAAAAGTCGTTCACAAGCTACTTTAATAAAAACTTTTTTCAGAATTGCATGGAATATACACAAAGCTACAAAGTTGGTACAGGGCATTTAATTGACCTCAGAAACATTAAAGATAGCGATCAAAATAACTTTGAATTCCACAGATGAAATCCCAAAATAAGCCGAAGTCTCACAGCTTACAATTACTACCCTCCTTCTATCTCAAAAAGAAAGACTGCTTTAAGTAAAATTCAGTATAACACTCAGTGCTACTACTGTGTAATACAGACAACAAACTAAAAAGCATTTTTTGTGTCTGAGGAAAGGTTTAGTTCTCTATTAAATAGGCTTTATTTTCAACAGGAAAAAAAAACGGAGGGTTTCCTACTGTCAAGCTTATAATGCAAGAAAATGACAGATTAGATCAGAAATTAACAGGAACAAGTAGATAAAATTGGAAACAGCTGTACATTTGTATTAATATTCAGAAGTACTCAAAGATTTTGCCTCTGAACAGTTTCATAGCCTGGCAACAAATAACTGTGGTCAGACAACCCAACATCAATAGTACACACTTATTTCAATCAACTAATGCAATCCGGCTGCTGGAATAATACAGGGTAGAGAAGAACACTGCTGCTTGTTACAAGCAGAAGGAAGGAGGTGAGGTAAGTTGAGTTGGCATTATAATGCTCAGAGCTCGATCTGAGGCAGGCTTTAACTTTAGAGCTGGAGGATATTCTCAGGGATGCTGAGCCAGGCATGATTTTCAGATCAACATCCAAACTACTGCATAATTTTGAGACTGGATTTAGGAGATTGACTTGGGTCTGATTCTCAGAATAAATGTAAATAAACTATGTGCACAAGTGCAGCTACCTTGCTTTACAATGCTCATAGATAATGAATCATGAGAATTCCTCAGTACGTGTCAATACTGACTTCTATAAAAATATATTAATCAAATGACAATCGTGCAGTATTTAGAAAGACCAAGAAAGCAGAGAGATTTAGAAGACAGAAAGGAGAGGTACTTCAGGAGCCAGGAGGCAGATAATGCAATTCATGGACAGTTGCTGAGAATCTAGATCTATAATATATCTCCTAAAACTAGCAAAAAGTTGTCACTTCCTTTTGGATAGTAAATTTAAAAATCTATGAACTGTATTTGCTCTTTCAGAAAACAAAATTTAGACTCCTATTCTACAGGACAATCTTGCACTGAATGTTCTTTTAGCATGAAAACCCTAACTATTATTTTAGACTTTTCTAAATGGTATTTTATGCCACGCTTTCACTCAAAATGTAAAACATTTTTGCTCTTTTAGTAATCTGAAATGAATACACAAGGCCTCCGTTGTTCAGAAGATGAAAAGTGAAGGTACACAACAAGAGGCAGTTTCAGGACTTCTTGACAAGCAACACTGAAACCACGATTTCACAATTTTCCCATACTGCAAATGTGTAGGCAAAGCAAAAGACATTCAAGCTATTATTATGTCATACTGAATGATAGCAAAGGGCACTCTGGCAACTTGAACATAAAACACATCCTTCATTTCAGCAGACAAACCCTATTTAGTAAAGAAGATGTGACATCCTAGCATAGTAGTAAAAATGAATGAAAATGATACTTATTTTTCAGGATCAAGAATAAAAGATGCCATCACAGAAACACATCATCATCTCATTTAAAATAATTTATACCCACAGTATCCGGATGGAGAATAAAAAAGCTTTTCTATACATATACAGAGGGAAATGTCATAGCTGAATGCTTCGAATTTGACATGACTTATGGGTAAACACTCCATTATCTTCCAGAAGTCACTATCCTGAAATATTCAGAAACAAATTGGTTAGGATATCCATGCTGAATACAGTATACGGCATGAGTTGTGAGAGACCTAACTTACAAGAAAACGAAACAGCAAAACCACTTTTGATATTGACCTGAATGAAAGACATATAATGTACATCATTCCAGGAGGCATTATCCCCCAGGGTGTAAATTCTTCCCTAATAATTGGTATGGCATTGTAATGCTGTAACACTACGGAAAACACGGCAATGACAGGAGAGTAGCAAAGTCCTAGGCTGCAATAATTGAGGATATGCTCAAATACAACAGCCATTATCAAAGAAACAAGTCTGCTTACCCTAAGAAGACCTCAGGTAGGCAGGAATCTCCAAAGAGGTACCTCTGATGTAAACCCTTAAATGAGGTCTGGGAAGGAGTGGATCCTGGCTCCTCCCCTTACAGTCACTCAGGTACACTGCATGCACATGAGCTCCCCTGGGTTGGCCCTGCCTTCCCACCAGGTGCTCAGTCACTGGTTCAAGCTGTGACTTAGCATTTCTGCTAAAGGTATGAACTCATTTTTCCTCACTGTTCACATGAAAGAAAGCAGACTCTTACAGATAACACATTAGTATGTCCTACATCGTGATCTGATGCTTTCTTACAGTGGTGGCTTCACACTGATGGCTAACTGAATTCGACCAAGCTCTTAACTCTCCCTTCCCAAAAGAACAGGAGGAGAAAATATGATACAAAAACCATGCCACATAAGCTAGGATGTGGTATTTGGAAGAAGGAAGGCAGCCCAGGCTTGCTCTGGATGACACAGTCAGGAATACTGCTAACAGACAGCTGGGAAACCATTTACCTCCACAAAATGCAAGTTGTTGGCTTAAAACCACTAGCTCATAGTTAAAAAAGTGGCAAGACAGGTGCTTTAGAGATGATAGGCAGAAGACAGTAGAAGCCAATTTATTTCTTCATTAGCCTAGATTTATTTTTTGATTTTTTAAGTTTTAACTTTTGGCCGGGTTTCTGGCCCTTACCCAAGCTAGAAATATATAAGCTATTTAGCTTATATGTAGTTTGCACTACAGCCAATTAAAGAGACCAAGAGTCTAACAGAGAGCTGCACACCACAAAGGTAATTGGCTTGTGGGAAATCCTGGAGGAGTTTTGACCTTTCCGCTGATATATATTTTTTTTCTTTATCTGAGAATATCCTGAGAAGAACATGGCTGCTAAGACAATATTGTTTCAATAGAAGGATGAGGGAAAGGCTGTTGACGTAGTCTATCTAGACTTCAGCAAAGCCTTTGATGTTGTCTACTACAGTATTTTCCTGGAGAAGCTGGCAGCCTGTGGCTTGGATAGGTATACACTGCTGGATCTAGAAGTAGCTGGAGGGCAGGGGCTGGCGAACAGAGTTAAATCCAGATGACAGCTGGTCATGAGTGGTGTTCCTTTGAGATTGGTAGTGAGGCCTGTCTGTTCGATATCTTTATTGAAGGTCTGGATGAGAGGATTGAGTGCACCCTCAGTAAGTTTGCAGATCACACCAAGCTGGGAGGAACTGTTGATCTGCCGGAGGGCAGGAAGGCCCTACAGAGGGATCTGGACAGGCTGGATCACTGGGCTGAGGCCAGTGGGATGAAGTTCAACAAGACCAAATGCTGGGTCCTGCGCACTGGCCACAACAACCACAATCATCCTGGGGCGGAGCAGCAGGAAGACTGTGTAGAAGAAACAGGCCTTGGGCTATTGGTTGAGGCTTGGCTGAACATGAGCCAACAGTTTGCCGAGGTGGCCAAGAGGGCCAATGGCATTCTGGATTGCATCAGAAATAGCGTTGCCAGCAAAAACAGGCAAGTGAACCTCCCTCTGTACTCAACACTGGTGAGGCTGCACCTCAGGTACTGCATTCAACTTTGGGCCCCTCACTACAAGAAAGACATCGAGCATTTCCAGAGAAGGGCAACAAGGCTGGTGAGGGGTCTGAAGCACAAGTCTTATGAAGAGACACTGAGGGAGCTGGGATTGTTTAGTCTGGAGAAGAGAAGGCTCAGGGGAGACCTCTACAACTCAACTACCTGAAAGGAGGTTTTGGTGGGGGTTGGCCTCTTCTCCCACATAACTAGTGACAGGACTAGAGGCTTCAAGTTGCACTAGGGGAGATTCAGCTTGAACATTAGAAAATACTTTTTCTCCAACAGAGTGGTCAGACGCTGGAATGGGCTGCCCAGGGAAGTGATTGAATCACCATCCCTGGAGATGTTCAAGAAACATTTAAATGTTGTACCAAGGGACATGGTTTAGTGGGAAAATATTGGTGGTAGGTAGACAGGTGGACGGGATGATCTTGGAGGTTTTTTCCAACCTTGGTGATTCTATGAATTAATGAGGCAATTTACTTACTATGGAATTAATAACTTTAGAGGCTAAAGAGTTTATCAATGATAACTTTAAAAAGATCTTGGTACCCATACGTAGGAGATTGTTGATAGGAGTCTGTTCAACTTTAGCTTGATGAACTTTGCCAAAAAAATTAAGAGTCCCAGACAAGAGGAAATAGCAGCATATGCTACTGGTGCTCTGCAGAAATGTGGATCAACATGGAGAAAACCCTATGACTTGTGAATAGCACCATTCAAACTGAACTGAACTCCAGTGAAATCATACAATCCACTTGTATCTTTCTCTCAGAAAATGTGAAGGGACATTATTTATGCCAGTGTAGTATTGCACCCCTTGGAATGCGCTGGAATCACCTCTGCTCTGCCCCCAGCTCTGTGAGTCCACCTAGGCAGTGCCATCATGGCAGTAGAGCAGCATAAATTTCAGGTTGGCAGTAAAGCCACCTCTGAACCTCTTCAAAGTCTCCAGAACCTTTGAAGCTCACATTGTGCTTCATGGTATAGCAGTATGGTATATTAGAAGATACTTGAAGTTTAGAACAAGCTCCATTCCATCTACACAAGATGCAGTCACTGTACTACATCCCATTCCTCCTCCTTTCCAGTTTAATGTCTATAGTTCTTTTAGAAAGCTTTGTATCTTATGGTGCATAGAGAGCAGCTCTGAGGAGGCTACACCGCCTACACAGAAGGGAAGATTAACTGGCAAAGAGCAGTGCTCCTTTACTTGGCATACAGAGAAACCGATAAAAACAAGTGTTAGACAAAAAATCATGGAAGTCTAACAGGAAATGTTACAATGACTGCCCTTGGTTAACCACCAGAAACACTCCAGGCTTCACTGGAGCTTGTCACTGGGTACAGTGATAAACATGTATTCACATGCATTATTATTCCCACACTGATGCATAATACTTTACTTCAGATGCCTATTACATGGAAAATGTTTCTACATCCACTTGCAGAGCTTCAATAAAAGGAGCATCAAATGAAAGGTTTAATTTTTCATCATAGTATGAACACTCTTATTCCCAGGGGAGTACTCTCTGCAAAGGCAGGTGGATTGTGCAGTCAGAAAAACGCAGCAGACCTATGCCTTGCAATGAAATCAAACAGCTCACTAAATCTAATATACACTCTAGCTGAAATTTGAGCTTCAAAAGCAGCAGCCCACAACTTCAGAGATTAAACCTAGCCAAAAAGCACTGATGGTGCTGTTAGATGTACTATGTTAGTGTCATTCTTGCTTCACATGAAAAGTTTATTTTGAAAAACATAGCCAAACTGTGTGGGATTGATACTGGCATAAAGTCTTGTACCTGCATTATTTTACTGCATGCTTAACAATGCTGAAAAATCAAGATTTAGTCCTTCCTGTCTAAAAGGTAGGGAGATTTGTACATAAGCTAAATTTGTTTGTTTTTTTTTCATTTGTTTGTTTCTGTTTGTTCTTTGTTTTTAATCTATTCAAGATCTTTCCTTTTGAAAGAAAACAACAATGAAGATAGCATAAGGAAAACAATATCTTCTCTTTTTCATGCAGAGAAAATAGAATATATACTTTCACATTATTAGCTTTATAACACCAGACATATTTAGATATAATATTATGCCAGCGTAATATTCTGTCACTCTCTTACAGCACTACAAAAATTAAAACATGGTTAGGTTGTATTTTTCTTGACCAGTTTGGTCTCTGGTTTGAAATTCTGCTGTCTAAATATATATAGATGTATAAATATGCCTAAGATAATGTAAGGGTTTAAGACAAGTCTGTATAAGGACATATAAGACAGCCATTCACCACTTCAAGAACTAGAGCTAGCAGTTAGACAAGTTTAGCGTAACACATATTCAATGATATTCAACATCTACAATAAAGCAAATGAATCAAGTCCTTTCAGTCTTTAAAAATATTGCTTGTGTACATAACATCAAAAAGCACAGTATTTGATAAGAAAGGTTGCAAGAACCTTTCTAGGAAGGTGTGATTCTTCCCTCATAACTCCCTGCAGTTTGAGCGAGGTTTTGCCACCTCCACAGGTACAACAAAGAAGCTTTCATCAAAACTGAGACAACATGTGAAACTATGACACTGCTGACCTTCAAGAGAAATCTTAAGAATAGCTAATCAAAAAGAATAATCTTTACTGCGGCACATATTACATTATTCATCACATCTTTGTCTTTATCTCTTTTTTTTTCTTCTTTCTGTGTATGGAATTAAGAAAATAAAATACAAAATAAAATCATACTAACATTCTCCCTTCAGTTCTTATATATAGTCATGCAGGGCCAACAGTACATTGCAGAAGACAGTGGAAAATCTAGATTTCCAGAAGAAATTGAAGGTTCCCAACGACCAATTTGTTTGTTCAGGTTTATGTAATAATGACTACAGCAAGCCAAGTTAATTCTACCCAAACTTATCAAAGTTTTAGTAGAAGCCACTCCTAGCAAAGTGCCGGTGTCATTCAATTCTATAAAATGTTATCTTTTACTTACAGAATTCAGATCAGAAAAGCTTGAGGATGCACACTGCAATTCTTAACATTATGTTTCTTAGAACTCATGGTGTCTTGTCTGAATATAAACAAACCATCCCACCAAAGTCATACAAGTTCATGTTATACCTTAATAATGCTTTGAACAATCTTTCAGCTCTCGTATTCTTATTTTCTTCCCCTGTACACTTTAGAAAACTGCTTCAAGAGGGATGACTTCTATTCCTTAAAGCCAGACACCAATGGATATTTTAAGTTTTCATTTTCCAAAGCTTATACTCTTATCCAGTACCTCCAACATTTGTTTTCCCCTCACATGCATGGGGGAATTTTCCTCTTCATTCTCTCTGATTGATAGAAACTACAGTTTATCATATTGAAAAGCAAACCCACAGCTTTAGAAGACACAGCGAGGGAAGCAGCTATAAAAAGAGCCTTTACTACTCTTGAACTTATCATTACAAACAGAAGATGTAATTTTAACCACTTAAAAAAAAAATTGTCTTCCATTTCCTAGCACAATTTTGATCTAGTATCAAAATTAAATATCCTTTCAATAATCTCTCATATTGTCTGCCAGACAGCAGTACACATTAGCTATTCACTATCCTACCTCTCCTTACTACTTTATTAATGTGAACTCAAGGTCTCCTGTCCTCTTTCATAATTTCTAATTACCTATAGGCAATATTATAAGGAATGTCCATTAGCACAAAGATTATTTTTTGCAAGAAAGGACACATTTTAAGGCTATCAATTATTCTCTAAACTGAAAATGATACATTTTGCCAACTCGAGGTCTTATAACTTTTTTAAAAGTAATATTCAGTTAAAGAGGTTAGCTTCACTATATTCTGTTTAAATTCCAATAAATTCCAATACAATACTGAAGCTTGCCATCATGTATAATGACTGACAGAAGTTTTTAAAAGGATAATTTCATCCTCCTCTATGTTCAGCAACAGTGTTTGGTTTGGTCTGTAATGCTGTGAAGCTTGCTTGGCTCTGAAATCTGCAAATGTACTTCTATGTACAAGAAAATGTCTGTGCAAGCTTCAGGCAGTAACAAATTTGAAAGGCTCGTCATTTGGAAATATATGTAGGACAACTGTCATTCATAAGTACTAGCCCTCCTTGTAGAAAGAGCTGTCAACTTAGTTGTCTGTTCTAGCTCATATATTCTTTAGTATTTAAAGGTAAACCCATATGTGAAAAATCTCAGATTATCATTCTCAGAGGCACTACAATATCTCGTAAATATATTTACAGTACACTTTCAAAGGTACATTTGAAAAAAAATTAGTCCTTCTAGGTGTTTTCAAGTGACTCCCATGCTGGTAAGTGTTACCTATGTTGAAAATAAAAGCAGGTTGTACACAGAAGCCTATGAAGGAGGTCAGATTTTGCTGGTGCACTCTCAGCGACATAGAAGAACAAATTACTTCCTCCTACAACCTTACTTGTCCTATCCAAAAATTGTTCTGGTCTAATGACTCCCTTGGTGGCTGCCCAGTAAATTCTCCTTCCTGCCAACGACGCACTGACGCTATATATCAAGAGGTTTAGTCATACAGACTTGCAGTCAGAGAAGCAGAACAAGCACAAGATAGGAAATGAGATTCTCACTTTGAAGAACTGTAGTAGTTTCCTTCTTGTCCCTGTTCTTTCTTAGATAGAAAAAAAAAAGAAAAGAAAAGAAAAGAAGAAGAGCAGCAAGTCAGGAAATGAGACATCAATTCTTCAATGGGCTTCCTCTAAGAAGAGCAGTTAGCAGTTGCTGCTTATGTTGACATGTGCTGAAAGACTGACACTATCCCAATTGATCTTCCATAGACCGCACGTAGAGAAAAATCTATTTTATATGAGAGAACGAGAAAGCACCAGATGAAAATCTCCTGGGTTTCTATCATCTTTTCCAGAGTGAAAAACTAAGACTACAGGTAACATTTGTTAGAATTTTTTTAAGAGAAAGAAGCAGTAGCTCAGTGGATGAAATCATTAAGCACTTACCATCCTCTATATCATTTCTAAAACAGCTTCTGCTCGGAATGCATTTAGCATCAGACACAGCTTAACAGTCATTAAACAGGTAAACCTATCTAAAATCTTTAATTTAAAAATGCTTCTTGGAAGCTTTACATGCAGCTTGTTCAACTCCCACACAAACATATTTCACTAATAAAATCTATTCCCATCAAGAAACCAGCTCAGAAGAGATCAAATAATCACCAAAACCTTCATTTCTCTGCTTACTATATTTTTAATTCCTCCTTTCCAAACCTGCGTTTGTTTGTTCTTCTCAGTTATATTGCTTCTTCTAATTAGAATCGGATTAATCAACCCTATTGAAAAGGCAGTAGTACAAGAAAGCAGCTAATTTTTCAGGTAGAGATAAAATTTATGAAGGTTGGGCATAAAAACATGTTTTAATCTAAAGCTATAAATTAAGTCAGAATACATGCAACAGCCTTTATCTCACTTTTACTGCAACTTAAGACAAAGTCCCTTCCTATTTCCAAAAATCATTTTACATGCATGCACACACTGGCTACCTTTAAAATCACACTTTTTTTCCTTCAGAAGCAATTAACATGGGTATCTGTATAAAGAAGGAAAAAAAAAAAAAAAAAAAAAAAAAAAGCAATATGACCTGAGAAAAAAACAAAAAAATGACAAGAATTTAAATAAGTGTTATTGTTAGGCATACAGACATGCATACGCCTTGAACATAAAGTTATACATCTCTAATGATTGATCTGATTTTGTCTTTAAAGGTCAAAGATAAAAACACACACACAAAAAAGCAGTATATGGCATTACCGTAATTTTTTATGAGGTCTTTTGAATCATACAAAATTCTGCAGTTCCTGTAGAGTATTGCAGTTATTTTGGAGGACAGATGAGAAAACCTTAACAAAGGGTTATCATTCTACATTAAACCCCATAATATTTATTAAACAGGGGATGAAAAGACTCTTTTGGAGTCTACTCTCAATTGTATCTAACAAGATTAATGGAAAGATTTGAATTGACCTTTTATGCATCAGATAGTTACTGGAAAAGAAATGGACATAACAAAAAGTGATAACTACATGCAGAGGTCAGTGAAAGCAGCAGAAATTTAAGAGAAAGTAATTTACTCTATGCAGAGGTAAAATAAAAGGAAAATAGTGGCATCATGCCAACTTCACAAAATATTTGCAAACGTTCACAGCATTTAACAGCATTCATGAGAAAAAAAAAAAGAAAAAAGGAGGATTGTTTAAACAGCAGATGTAAAATGCACATGAAGAAGAGCATCATCCATATTTCTGAAAGCAGCATAATGTGCCCTTTGCCCAAACTGGTATCTGAATTACAAGGGTGCACTGGAAGTACAGATAAGAGCTATTGGGAATGTAGTTTTTGAATACACCAAACTTCAGGTATTGATATTGATATCAATATGATATCAGCATGAAAATAATTTTTCCAGTTACAGGTAAAGATTACTTTTGTAACCAGAAATAGCTTCACCTAACTTGTACTGTACCACTTCCACGCTATAATTATTCAAAGGTAGTTGCAGCGATGACAAAACTTTTTAATTTTCACAGCCAAGTATCTTTTCTTAGACAAGACAATTGAAACAGTTAGAATAATATATCACAATATATATACATAATTGAAAATAAATCAAAATTTTAAAAATAAAACTAATGACTGCACTATTCATCGCTAGCATGCACAGAACAGAGTTATAAATGAACCACCACTCAGCACCATGCAGACATAGAATCATCTCTTTGCTTACAACAACCTTGCGTGTGTCAAGCTAAGATGCTTAGCTCTCAATTTAAATTAGGTCTTTAGTGGTTTTTTGAAGTACTTAAAGGGGAGGAAAGAAAGTATTTAGCAGCTAAATGACAATAACTGCATATTAATACAGTCATGACTTTTTCTTGTCTACTACAGCAGAAGCTTGAAGCACCACAGTCATTGGTTTAAGTCCATTATCTAACGATACATGAAAAAAAGTCACTATTACCAAAACAGTCAATCTGTGCATTTGGTACAGATGCAAGAGTGGAGGTGAGAGGTTTCCTAAGTGCAAGTGCTTACTGTGCCTCACTTCAGTTATTTCATGTCATGGTCCAGCTTCCATGATTGATCCAACTGAGCTCTACAGGCCCTACAAGGTGGTCGTTGCACAAGGAGTGTCTCCATCCAGTTCATTAATTCTCACTGTTTCACTACAAGCATCCTCCTAACTTAGACTAAGTACTGCATATCACATAAATGCTTTTCTTCTTCTTCTTCTTTTTCACTTCTAACATTTTTTTCTTCAAACACAGTTGAGTCAACTTGGTACTTCAGTGGTCATGAAGAAGAAGAGCTTGA
This sequence comes from Bambusicola thoracicus, assembly GCA_002909625.1. NCBI lineage: Eukaryota > Metazoa > Chordata > Aves > Galliformes > Phasianidae > Bambusicola > Bambusicola thoracicus. Next base: position 7,179 of record PPHD01009603.1, on the reverse strand, counting down.
ATTATATAATGGGCCAAAGCATACTTACAGAATTTCCACTGTACACTTTCTCCTGTGCTATGCACTTAATTTTCAATTCATTTTAGGAATGGAATTCCTAATTCCATTTCCATTCAGTTAGTCTGACATGAAGACCGTAGCAAAATCCCCAGGTGTCACAGCAGCTTATTAGAACCACAACTAAGATCATTGTCGTAAAACTCCTGCTAATCTGCATAAATGCAGATTTTCAAAGCAGGCTATGTAATTGTTTTCTTTGCTTTTGGGTTTCCTGATTGTTTTTTCTAACTCTCTTGGCACACACAGGGCAAGGCACAGGGCAGACAAACTTGCACTGCTTTCAAGCACTGCAGATTTTGATTACTCAGTCAGTGGCTTGAGGAAGACACTTGCATATTAATTGCAAATGTGAAGATGAAATGGATCAATTAAACATTACACTTTTCAGACCTTGTTACATTTGTACACATCTCACTAAAATCCAATATTTTACAGCTATAATTTGAGAATTTCATTAGTCAGTAAACAAATGCTTCAAATTTTTGCTCCGTAAGCTGCCTGGCACCCTAACCCTATCTCAGGTCTTTGTGTTCTTGCTTCTTGTTGTGATTGAAGTTTTCACATTCTTACATGGAAATGTATCAGTAAAGAGAAAAAAATTAGTTCTCAATACGTGAAAATGATAGAAGTCTTAACACTGGCAGTAAGTAGGGTAGTAAACGAGAGGTTCAAAGTTGTCATGCATAAATAAAAACAAACAAAAAAAAGACTTTAAGAAAGCTAAAAAGCCCAGTTATTGGACATTATTACATTTTTTATTACATTAAAAAAAAAAAAAAAAAAAAAACACAACAGCACTCTTCCTAAAAACACGCATACTGAAAATACAGCAAGATCAGTAAGACAGATGACAAGGAGATCCAAAAACAAGGAATAAAGCATATTTGTTCTTAGAAACAAGGGCGAAGCTGTTAATCTTAGTGAAATAGGATTCTTGCAGTGCTGGCAAAGTTACTGTCAGGATAAATTACTTGCTTCAGCAAACAGCAAATACAGAAGCAGGCCTGTCAGGGTGCCAGACTAGCTCAAACAAATGCCTTTCCAGAGAAGCATTCTATTGCACACATTCAGTTCTTAATTCACTGATTTTCTCCTGTTCCTATTTTTGTGTCTTTGCCTCCTTTGCACAACCATATGTTAAAGCACAGCAAGAACTTGAAATTTTATATTAAAAACAAGATGGATGCAATGAAGGGTTTTTTAGGTGTACCTTGCACAGAATGCCTTCCTGAATGACACAGATGAATAAAGCTATTAATCACTGTCAGTACTGCATTTCCCCAAAAGCAGATATGAGTAGAAAATAAGTTTATGTCTATGACGATTTTGATTGTTCTGAAACACTGAAACAGCTCTATAAGAATACTTATTTTCAGTTGTCAGCATTTCAAAAAGGTTCATTTCTGTCTTTGTTCTATAGAAAATGGAATGAAACTCTAAATTGTTACCATGGTGAAGGTAAAGCTAGATGAGATAAAAGATAAAATTCATCATTCAGCTAATATGCTCCTGAACATTCACTACGCATCTATTTATATACTGGTCTTGTTAAAAGAAAAAATGAGAACAATGCATTTCAATACTGAGCTAAATTCATAAGTTTAAATCAAGCGATGAGCAGTGTTAGAAGACATTTTGCATGGGTGGCAAGTAATAGAAACCTAGCTCTCTTTTTCCACAGAAACATTTTGTAGATGTGACCTAAGAGGTGTTTTTCTCATACAAAAGGATCAACAAAGACTTGACCAATATTAGCAGGAGAAATAGAGTCACATATGTGAAATAAAAATCCTAGAACGTAAGTAATCCTTGGTCAGACATTTATTCTATCTCAATCCTGCTTAGAAAGGGTAAGAGAAGTCACTGTTGTCAAGCTGTATCCCTGTTTAGCTGGCTTCTGATATGCACAGTTTCCACTGAGCTAAGGTCAGTTATTTTTGAGTATATATTTGCTCCTAGATAAAATAACTTCACACAGCATGTGCTTTTACCTGACAGCTCCCCAAAATTACTGAGTTCACAAGTGAAAACAGAGGAAAGTTTTCAATTTAATTTAAAAAATAATAACAACCCTAAGCATAAGATAACTTTGCATTCTTCATCTGTGAGCATCCAGTCTCACGGATGACTGTTTCTGTAAGGCAGACTTACAGTGAATGTGAAAACTAAGGAAAAAGAAAGATGAAAAGATTATCTTTCTGAGAAAGCACCAAGTACCAGCAGTGTGATGTAGCAGACACCTCTGCTATTTCACATCTAGATAAGACTTGACCACAGGCAGAAAACTGTATGTATAAGACTAAAACATACGAAGGAGAGAAGTAGACTGTTGGCAATATGCACTTCCTCTCTCTATACACTATGTGTTGATAAGAAACATGGACTTATGTGGACAATTACAAAAACAGGTATTTGATATGTCCCTGGCATGCGATTTCTAAACCCTCTTCCTATAAAAGTTTCTGTCACTGAGAATCATTGTGTCACCTTTTATCTTTGTGAAATGAAGTCTAGCCAGACTGCAAAGAATCCTCACTATTACCATGATCAAAATAGTGAATTTATGCAAGCATGGTATACCAACAATTTTTATATATTTTCTTTATTCCTCTACAAAAATGATAAGCACTGTTCTTATAACCTGGGCTAAAAAATAAAGTTATTCACTGTATAAAGAAAACGACAAATAAATCTGCAGCACAGAACAACACCAAGATCCATGCTGTGAACTGCGAGAATTTCTCATGAAATTACACTGGGGCTGGTTTCATAAACTTTGGCTTATCAAGCTTAAGGGATAATTCATTAAGAGATGAAAATTAAATTCTTCCAAAGCATCTATAAGCCACAAACACAAATACATAAATGGACAGCTACACATACACACGGATAGCTACACATACACAGTTGGCATTCTGTTTCCTAAAAACTACCTTTTACTAAGGTAGTTAAGCTTACTAAGGTAAAACTGCCTTTTACTAAGGCCTTTTCCTCTATCATATTTTTTTTTTCTTGTACTTCCATTTATGGCAGTAGTTGCTCAATATCAATTTTACTCTGTCTGTATAACCAGTTATTTTTCCATATCAGGAGGTCTCTGAAACTTGCTGTGAGGAAGAAAAAATCTTAGAGAAACTTCAGAAGTTGACAAACTGTTTCAACTAGGAAAATCTTTTTGGTTTTAACCTACTGGACTTCCAGCTTAATGGCACCATCAGTAAGTTTCATAATAAATGCCTCTTTGGAAAAGCTGTTTGACAAATTGCTATTTTCATATCAACTCAATTTATTTTTCATTTTCATTTTACTTTTCATTATAACCTCAGTAAATTTGTAGGAAATGACATTATTGTGTATCTTGGGTACAAATGGGTAATTCATTGAAAACTGTGAGCATTGCTTTCTTTCTGGAAACCCTAAAACCTGTAGTAAATGTGCTATTTACCTAAAAATAACTCATGAACTCTTTCTAACGACTGAATATAATCAGTTTATTCTACACATTCTGAATTGCTTTCATTGCTTGCTCATTATCTAGCAATGCACATTTCAATATTTGCAGACGTATCAGAAAATATAACTGGTGTGATCAGCTACACTGCCATAGAGGGTCAGATGAGATTTAGCTGACTGACCCCACAGCAATTGATCAAACTCAAGTACTTAATGGGAAAACGACTCTGTTTTTTTTTTAGCTTTATAACTTTATGGCCTTTAGCCACAAGTTCATCACAAATTGCACAGAACTGCTGATGTTGTGAAATTATATATTAATGGGGTTGGTATTTCTCATGCTTCTCTGTAAGGTGCTTTTAAGTCTTGCTAGTTGAGGACACTGGTACAGTGCACTATGCAAATTACTGCTTACCTGAAGCGCATCACAGCGTCATGAAAATGTGTCATTTGGGGAACGACAGGAGATATCTAGAAAGAAGCTATTCACTTGCCTGCTAAATACATAGATTAAACATGTGCACCAATACGATCTGTGCATGTGGGAGAACAAGAAGCTTCATGGTGAATCTCCTTTCTGGCTTTAGTAAGGCTGCATGACATAGACAAAAGCAGTCTACAGAGATTAAGCCACTAGGTAAGCAGTGGAACAATATAAAGAAGGAAGACAAATTTTCCATTTTCAATATTAAAGAATTAAAAAGTGCATTCACTTGAAATTCATCTCAAACATGGTTCAAAAACACTCTGAATGTGGGCTGCAAAAGAAATTCAGAATGAGCGTGAGCAATAATTGGTCACCAAGTTGGATCATTGCAGAGTACCACTTCATGAAGCCAAGACTAGCGTGACCCCACAGGGCTCCAGAGCTGCGTGCCACTCTCTGCCTGTAACCTCACATTCATTAATTAGTCAGGAAATAAACATTGTCAGGAGAAAAGTACATATAGGCATATGGAACATTCATCTTAACCCTTCCACTCTCTCCCAGAATTGCTCGATCTCTATCACGAGGCCTCCTAAATGAATCAATGAAAAACATGCCCTGATTTGCAAGGTAAATGGTTTTTTCATGTACCATCAGACAATGGTTAACAATTTCAAGAAATGTTCAACTTTGCACACACTCAAATCAGCATTACTTCCACTGAAATAGTATGCTGGTCTTCTAGCACATTTTTTTATTATTTGAACTAAAATTATTCAGCTAAGAAACACTACAGGATTGGGACTGGATTTACAATATTATCACCTATTCCAGAATACTACCTATGTTAGATTCAGCAGACATGTCAATGTTGGAGACAGTATTTGCCCTCGATAACTTGCCTTAAAAATGTAGGCAGAAAAAAATTCTGTACTTGTTTACTTGTACTTTCACATAATCACAGAATTGCAGGAGTTGGAAGGGACCCCAACCCCCCGCTAAAGCAGATATCCTACAAAATATGTTAAGAATGTCTAGCAAAATAAAAAATAACAAATATTGGCTATGTTTGTTAATATTAAAAAACTTTTAATGGATTATCTTAAAATAAAGCATCTTTGCTGCCAGAGAACATCCAATTATATCCATTGGCTTCCAATATCACCAGCTACCCTGAGATAAGGTACCAGAATATACAGCTGCTTCTGCTCTCTCTTTGCAAGCAGCTGGACAAGGGTATGTCAGTGGATATTTGCAAGTTAAAAAGTCATTTAATATGATAAAGTTAAATCCTCTCACTTAATCTAGTACATTTTTATCATTCGTTATTTAAATATATGGGCATATGCAATGTCAACAAACCATGAAATGAAGGAATTAATAATTTCCAGCATTAATTACTTGATAAAAGGGACTGCATTAAGTGCAGTTGTTGAATACATCAGTAATGCTACACTGGTTAATTACAGACTTATTTAAAGTAAGAAAATCTGCAGTATTTTATAGTTTACTGCACTTGCAATTGCTTCCAAAGTGGCTAACAAACAATATCAGTAAACGCAGTACATTTCATAGTGCACTGCAGAAAATACTTTAATATCCTTAAAAAAACATAGTCCAAGGCCTATTCTATATTTCCTGGTAATAAGACTGCAAAATATTGCAAACAATTCTCAGCTATCTTTTACTGCTTTCCATTAGTAGACTGCAAGTGCAACATAAAAAAGGACTCTATAATTATGCTTATTTCACTGATGAGGTGAAAGATGCACGGGGAGAAGTAATGTAGCCAGTAACATCTGACAGGCTAATTGCAGACTGAATGGTTTGACTTCGTCCCCCAAATCTCAGGCAAGTGTCATAACCTTTCTCACAGTCATCCTGACATAATTTTCCAAAGTTCTAATTTTTCAAACACAATCTAAAAACACTGTATTGGGCACATTACATCTTAATGATAGCCAAAGACAGCTGCAATTTCCCTCAGTAAAATAAATGATTAATTAGTAAAACACAGAATGCAATATATGTCCAGAGTGACTTATTCCTGCTGCTAATAGTAGCAATTAGCATCAGTTTCTAAAGCTCCATGGCCTGCATAGTGTTTTGCAGAGCTGTGAAAGAATCCTGGCACAGCACTGAATAATTTATATTCAAAATTACACAAAAACCTTGACAAAGTATCTTAATTTTCAAGATTAGCAGCGAATATGGTCAGTTTTGATACCCTTGTAAAAATATACAGAAGTATATGTTGAAAATCTATTTATATCATAAAGCATATAGGTAACACATGATGTGTAGAAACAAACCTAAATGTTGGCAAGTTTTCTTTAAGCTGGGACATTCCGTTTCAGCCCAAATTAATCAACATCTAAATTTGAACAGCAACCCATCACCACTGACTGATTCCTTCCCTAAACAGTCATATTATTACCACCATGATGATTTCAGAATAAAGACACACTCTTGCTAGGCACAAAATTGCAAATAGTTCTCATGTGTCTCTGCCTGAAACGTTCCATCTATGATTTCAAGAAAGGCCAAGCCCTTAAATGTCCTCTCAATTAGCCACCCTCTGATATTCTCTCTGTTAGTTATTGCTCAAACCATTAGAAGGTAATAGATGGAAATATCCCAATTTTCATTTGACATAGAAAAAAATATATACAAGGGCTGATCCGAAAGTAATGCCTCCTACTTTATTGTTTTGGCCCATGGCATCAGAGGTGAGTGTTGGTGGTATGGCAGTAGAGGTTGAACCTTCCTACCAATATTCCATTACACTTTGTAGTCATGTGACAGATGGCAGCAGAGGAGCAGCCTGACAAAATGGTGCCTGACATGGAAGTGCGTGCGAAGCAAATGTGTAGAATTGAAATCCTCCACGCAGAAAAAATTGCTCGCATCAACATTCACTGATGCTTGCAGAACTTTTATGGAGACCAAACAGAGGATGTGAGTACAGTGAGGTGATAGGTGGTACATTTGAGCAGTGGTGACAGCAAGTCACCTCCACTGATGCAGATTGTTATGAGCATGGCATGCAGATTCTTGTTAATTGCTGGCAAAAATGCATAGCCAATGGTAGCGACTGTGTTGAAAAGCAGTGTTTTGTAGCTGAGAATTAGCTCTACCAAACAGTGTTATAGTGCTCTTTGTATCTCTTGTAGTTTCCTTGGAAATAAATAGGAAGTATTACTTTCAGAGCAATGTATGTAGTTTGGTAAAGTTATTAC
>PPHD01009602.1:0-20477 GCA_002909625.1 Bambusicola thoracicus | reverse complement strand
TGTAAAAACTGATTGGTTAGTATGCTTAAAGGGCTTTTTGATTTCGTCTGTACTCCTTGAATTTATTAGCTCAGATATTAAAAAAAAAAGTGGACCTCTTGCAAACACTTAGGAATTAAATGCATTGCTGCCCATTAGACTTCTCTTTTGGGGGTTATGTTATCTGATTATTAAGTGTATTGTTAAAATCATCTTGAGATGCAGATCTGAAAATGATTTCACTGCAAATTGTCTTTCTGCTCGTGATGGTACAAACAGATGGCAAAAGATATCTTCAGCACTTCTACAACAAAATGCAATTATGATAGTAATTGATGAGGGAAAAAAGCTTTTATAGGAAGAGCATGAAAGTGCCTCAGGCTTGACTCTATTTTATGGTAGTTCCAGTGTCTTCTAGTAGAAATATAGGCAGTTCTCAAATTATATTTTGCACCCTCCACCTTGCTTTTGAATGAGGAAGTTTAAATTCCTGCCTTCAGATGACAGGAAGGAAAGATGAGTGAAACAAACTTGTGAGCTTGAGCTAACGTGGAACAGGTGCAACCTGTAATAAACAAGGATGAGATAGTAGTCTTTATAGGTGCTTTCCTGGAAATGAACACACAATTTCCGTCACTTCTGCAATCATTACACGTGGAAATACTTTCATCAGGCTAGATTTGGATTTTTCATCAAATGTCAATTTCTGTAAAGACTGTATCAGAAAAGACTTTTTTTTTTCCAGTAAAGTGTGCTTTTATTCTTCATGTTTATTAGTAAGAGGTGTGAAACTCATATGTTCGTGCTGGGAGGTAACTGAGTCCAAGCTGCAACTCTTTGGCTTCTATCTCTTCCTATTTTGCTTCTCTGCCTTCATCTCAGGTTACTTAGTTATGGGCTGTGACCCCATTGTACTGGTCTCTGATGTTCAAAGTGCCTCCTAAGCTTCAATAACAGTGCAAAATGCAAACATAGAGACTATATCTACTGTAAAGAGTCTGTGGTCAGCACCATGGAGAAGAGAAGAGCTGCTATCCTATGTCTTTCCTGAACCACTTCTGTTCTGTGTTCTGTCTGCTGTTCATAAATGCTTTTCCTTCCCTTTAGGAGCAGTTGCACTATTTGGGCAACTTGCCCAACATTGTCTCTGTTACTAACAGCTCTTCTGCCTAAGCAGGATTCAATTAGTTTGTTCTCTGGATGTCTGTGTCATCTTGCTTGCTCGTATTTCTTTAGAATGAAGGACTTCTCAAGTCTGCCAACGCTGGCAGCTTTTAGAACGAATTTTATTCTTTGTTCTTAATTCCACTGAGACATACAGGATAGTTTCTGAAGGATAATGCTATGTTATGAGTGGTATTGGTGGCTCTTAATTGGAGTAGTTGACACATTGGATTAATCTCTAATTTTGGGTTGCAGTGTGGAACATCATACATCTCACCATCTGTTCAGCAAAATATTCTCAGAATGTGTTCTTATCTTTAATACATAGTCTCAGCAGTTTTATTCTTCACCTGGCATAGTGTGCTCTATCTCCAGGCATGTGTTCTGTGGGTGTTTTTATATGTGTAATATTCAAATCAGTATTAGAAAGACCCTTATACTAAGCTAACACACTATTTACTTTAATGCTACTAAAAATGATCAGGCGAACTACAGAAAGATGGTTGTCCCTATTCCGTGCCACTCAGATTTCTGCCTTCTGTATGATTGTCTTATGTTTTTCCGTCCACAGAAATGCTGTCTGTTAATTTTGGGTACAATCTGCTGACGTTTATTATCTTGTACAACAACCTTATTCCAATCAGTCTTTTGGTGACGTTAGAAGTTGTCAAATTCACTCAAGCTCTTTTTATAAATTGGGTAAGTAACAAGAGTTGATGTGTTGCAGTCATTTTTGCAAAATGACATAAAAAACCTGAAATCTTTACCAGAATTTCTGGTTTTGAGGGCAGGACAAAATTGAGAGGATTAATTTTGTATTAGTACTATGTTCCACAAAAAATGAAAAGATTCTGTTGTAGAGAGCTCTACTGTATGATTGCTTTCATGTATTTTAGGTTTTGAGGATGAGGGAAGTCTTTAAGCTGAATTACTCATGGTACCCTATAGCTTCTCTCCACCACAGCAGACAGAAAGACTAGACTTGTTTGGGTGAGGTGTTTGGTTGTTTTCTTTTTGAGGGGGGGTTGTTTTTTTCTTTTTTCTTTCTTTTAAATCTTGAGGTTGGCATTCAGATCCACTCAGATATTAGTCATTATATTTATGATATTTCTCTAAAGACATGAGTTGGTGGTACCTTATGCTACAAAATAGTTATACCTTTATTCAGGCAAGCTTTGACTTCAGTGTGTATTTCTTCAGTTATGTACTGGAAAAACTCACATCTCTTGAGCTGAACATCAACAAGTAGAAGAGTGATATTCCTTGTCTTGGTATGCATTAACCCTTGAACTTCCAGTAGAGATATAGTGATTCATCTAACATACAAGAAGATTGGAGACTTCAGTGTTCAATTTCCCTGGTATACATCTAGTTTTGCTCTCATTTCAGGACATGGATATGTATTATCCTGAAACAGACACACCTGCGATGGCCAGAACCTCAAATCTTAATGAGGAGCTTGGGCAGGTAAGCAAAAACTTTCTGAAGTGTAATGTTTGTTGTGTAGTCTGGGAAGATGGAAGGTGTGAAAGAATGCTGCACAAATGTGCTTTATTCTTTTGCATTGTGGGTTGCTTAATGCAACTTCTTCACTTTCATTAGTTCAAGTCTTACCAGTATAACGCACAATAGGGTTAGATTTAAGGTCGTACAATCAGTTTTAAGCCTGAAAATTGAGTCTGTATTTCCTACCTTCTCTTGGAACTGACTTTGTCCTTGAGGTATGTGTGCTTGTGACTGTCTGTACCAGAACAGGATATACAGTACTAAGCTTGGCTAAAGAGCAGCCCCAAACAGCCTTGGCCTTCCATGGTCATTCGTGTTTCTGACTGCCACACAAGAAATGGAAGTAAAAAAAGATGCGGTGTTATTCCTAGCTTAGATTGTGTTCCTTGACATGCTTTTCCATACTCCCTTAATAATAATTGTATATTAACTTGTGGTTATACAATATCTGTTACAAACACCATGCAGCTCTGCAAGTGAGGTTGTCAGAATGGAAGGGCTTCTCACAACAAGGCTACTGAAGATCTCAACTTTGCCACAGAAACTGTGTAGTACCATTGAGAAATCCTAGTTTTTGTTCCTTGGCCAGTAAAATCATAAGTATGTAACTAAACCACATGAACTTCATAGTTCGTGTGAACTTAATCTTGGAGATGATGTCTGTGTATGTACAATACATAATCATTGTGTGCTGCTCAGCAGAATGACTGTCAATATCTTTTGAGCTTTTCCTTAGAATTGCTAAAATACATTTTGTATTTGTGTTACTTTGTTGAGAAGTTACTACAATAATTTGGGCTCCTACAAATGTTATGTAGCATAATGTAACTTGGCCCTTGTGGTGCTTTTCTAAAAGTAGCTTAGTATCCATGCAACTAGGCTGTATTTTCATATTTTTCAGTGGAATTACTTGATCACAGGTGTTTTTAGCTTTGTTATATATCAGAATTATTAGTAACTTGAAGTTTGTGAGATTTTTGGGCATGTACTTTGACTTCTGACTTGCTCAGGCTCCACTTCCAATGCTGAATTTGGAGATTATTTAATGCATTGCTAAAATGAACTGAATTGAGTTGCAGATCTTGATGAAAAACTTTCTGCAAATCAAGAAAAATACTGGTCTTTAAATGGATGGACTCCTATGGTAGTACCATCCCTTCTGAATGGTTGCTGGTTTACAATCTTATCTGATTCAGAGATAAAATACTGTGGAATTTAGCTCTCAACTATTTTTTTTTATCTGTTGTGGCTTATGGAAGGTGGGAACCTTGAGTCTGTTTATGCTTCAGATTCTTCAGGAACCTTTACTTTAATTTCCTGTCTTGCTATATGATGTTAATACAACTGAAAGATTCAGTGAACATTGAGTTAGCGTAAGCCAGTAAAACTGGAGCTGTGGCAATTAATACCTACTACTTGATCCTTGCTGCATTTACAGAGAAATAAGAGATAATACCATTAAAGAGCTTTCCTGATTGTTTTCCTTTAGCTTTGATAGGACAAATCAAGCTGTAATAAACCTGCATTGTGATATTTCTGGGTCCTAGGCCTCTTCTTGAATTTTCCTTAAACTTCATCTGTTTTCCATTTATTTCAGTCTTGTTACTTTGCAAGTTAAAATTAAACTTTTTTCTTCCAGGTAAAGTACCTGTTTTCAGATAAAACAGGTACTCTAACATGTAATATCATGAACTTCAAGAAATGTAGTATTGCTGGAGTGACATACGGGTAGGTATGGCTTTTTAGAAACTGTAGCTAAAAATGTGCATGATAATATAGATGCTTTTAGATCAGAATACCATTAGAACATTTTGTTCAGTGTATATTGTAATGTGTTTTATCATCACAGTTAATAGGTTTCATTTTCATGTCCTGTGACACAAATTATGAAACACAAACATGGAGAATACTTTGCGTGAAAAGAGAGATAATCTTATTTGCTTCCTAACTGCCTGTTTATGACTTAAATTAAAACAGAAGTACTAAGTACCCTCTGGCCCTTTGCAGAGGAACGAAGACGTGGCTTAAAGACAGAAATCTATTTTGCTTCCATGACTCCCTCTAATAATGAGAATTTCACTACAGTCAAATAATCGTAATTGTTGTCAGAAGACAAGAGTTAAATCTTCCTTGTACAGGAGAGATGCCCACTTAACTATTTTTGCTCTATTTTTATCAAAAGGATCTCTTGGAATCACTCTAGTATTTCGTAGCACTTGGCTTTTTGACTCTCAGATGCTGTATCTTTGGTCTTTGCTAATTTTTAAAGACTACTCTTAAGGTCTCCATGCAAAATACCCTTTGAGTTTCATGGTAGCTAATTTAGATACTTCAAAAGACAGAAAAGATTATTCAAACCTTTGAAAAGCTGTATCTGTGATTCCAGTGTGTACTTGTAGGTGTGGTAGCGCATTGATCTCTGCCTTCTACCTATTTTCTAGTTTGCAAAATGGAATAAATGCTTCATGGGTTTGTTATTTTTCTTCCCCATCTTATTCTTCAGTCATTTTCCGGAGTTGGAAAGAGAACGTTCATCAGAAGACTTCAGGTAAATACATTCCAAGGCGTTTGTATTCTGTGTAGCAGAGTGGGAGCAACCTGTATAAAACAGACTGCTTTCAAATTTGAAACTGAAAGAAGCCCAAGGGAACGATGTGTTTGAATGTAGGCTCCTGTATGAAAAGCATTTTGGGCTGGTGGGTGGTGCTGAAGCTTTTTCCACAGCGGGAAGATGATGGAGACCGGAGGGTGAAGGATAGGCAGTGGCTGCACTGGCATGGATGCCTGCTAATGCAGTGCTCATTTATAACTGTCAACAACAAAGTAACAAGCTAAGAGTAACTTTTACTTTCAGTCTCCAGAGGTAAGTGTGCTGCTTTTCCTCCACTAAGCTCAAAGTTGACAAGAAGCAAAGGAATTTCTTAATTGAAATGTTAAGTTTTACTTGGTAAGCTGGAAGGGTGCTAGATGTGTCAGTGTCATAGAATGGAGTGAAAACCTGGAAGGATGTCATCCACAGGAGAGGTGTCAATGTAGCATATTCAGGTTAACAGGAAGTGGGAAAGAGCCAGAGAGGGCTGATGTGGCTTTGAATGTCAGATATGGGTAAGAAGTGAGTTCCCACTAAAGAAACAGGTAGACACCGAGCGCTATTAGGAAACTACTTTCTTGTGAGCTAAGTTAAGCTTCTCCAGTGCTTCTAATTTCTGTGATAACTTCTAGGAAGAAGTTGATATGAGAGGCTGCTACTTCTGCTGAGATGGAATTTCTGTAGATGCTTCTCTCCCTTTGTGTTGTTGCTTTCTTCATTGACAGGTTTTTTTTTGTTGTTGTTTGGGTTTTTTTTTTTGTCCTTCAGTCAGCTCTGTAGAAGAATTTCTTCCAGATACTAATTTGGTCTATGTAGGCTCAGAGTCCTCCAGGAGTCAACTGAAAGCAGAATTCGCTGACTTAAGAGGGGGAACTTGAAATCAATGTATTTTAAGAACACTTAAAAGCTGTTTCTGTTACACCTGTCCTGGGAGGTGTTCTGACACTTAAATGTTGAAATACACTTCCAGACATACCTCTTTAGGCTTCTTACTGGTGTGGTGAAGAGAGTGTTAATTATTTTCAGCATTTTGTGTATTAGTCATATGATATTTTCACAATACTTGCCAGGGCAGTAGGATTTTATTTTTGTTCTTTCTCTCCAACAAAATGGATGAAGTAATAAAAAGAGATGAAGTGATAAGAATGGCAATATTGTGACTGTTACATTTGTCTTGTCTTGCTCTGCAGCCAGCTACCTCCTCCTACCAGTGAATCGTGTGAATTTGATGACCCAAGACTGCTGCAAAACATTGAAAATGACCATGTAAGTCTACTTTGTGAAAGTCACGTGTCTCCTAAATGCCCTATTTTCTAGGCCAGTCTGTAATTGATTGCTAAACAAATCTGCTTCTGTGATCAAGTTTGCTCTACAGGTTTGTCATAAAACAGATGAAAGCACAGAGAGAAATAGGAAACAAATTGGCTTCCTCCTACCTCCTCCTGTTAAAATACCTTTTGGTTTTTTATTTCTAGTAATAAATCAGGGCATTACAAGGTGGTTGTGTGCTTAAAATGCTGCAAGTGATAGAGATTCTGTAAAAGACGTAGCAGATTAGGACTTAATTGCAAGCCTAATCTTACAGTGACTAAGACCTTAAAGTGATGGGTAGTTTCTGTGTAATTGGTTATGTCCCAAGGGGACCTACTCATTAGGACAGTCAGTTCTCTTCTTATTTAGAAACTATGTAGCTATAAAAAGAAGAAGAAATCACTTGCAAAAAAGGAGAGAGAAAATAAGAAAGCATGACCCTTCTATTCTGCAGAAGCTGTCCCACCGTATGGGATGTGGATATTGGCAAGCACAAACTGAAACAGCAAACTTGGTTAGCAGACTGTTCTCCTTACGTTCTAATTTCTGTAACTCGTCTGGCTTAGTATGAGCATTTAAAATGAAGTTACAACGCACTGTTTTTCTGCAGCAAAGCTTTGCTTTCTGCTTTGCTTTACAGTATTAACAACTTGAAATGCACCATAGTGCAAATATCTGAAGGATTATTTAATTACTGTGCACTGCATTAAATTCCTCAAGGTGATGCGGCCTGAAGACAGCTCCTGTTATCCTTCTCTTGATAATATACTGGCTTCCTATGTGGCTTTGGCAGTCAACTGCACTAGAAAGACCTACAGCCAGGATGAGGGTTACCTCCTGTTCGTGTGTTCTGTTTATCATAGAATCATAAAATCATAGAATGCTTTAGGTTGGAAGGGACCTTTAAGATCATCTAGTTCCCTCCCCAGCTTTCCTGTAGGTTCCCTTCAGGTACTGGAAGGCTGCTGTGTAAGGTCCTCCTGGAACCTTCTCTTCTCCAGGCTGAAGAGCCCCAGCTCTCTCAGCCTGTCTTTGCAGAGGAGGTGTTCCATCCGTCTGGTCACCTTCATGACCCTCCTATGGACCCGCACAAACAGCTCTGTGTCCTTCTTGTGTTTGGAGGCTCCAGAACTGGACACAGTACTCCAGGTGGGGTCTCACAAGAGCTGAGTAGAGAGATAGAATCACCTCCCTTGACCTGCTGGTCAGGCTTCTCTTGATGCAACCCAGGATACAGTTGGCTTTCTGGGCTGTGAACACAGATTGCCAGCTTGCATTGAGTCTTTCATTGACACCCCCAAATCCTTCTCCTCAGAGCTGTTCTCAAGTCATTCTCCATTTAACCAGTATCTGTGCTTGGGATTGCCCCGACTGAGGAGCATGACCTTGCACTTGGCGTTGAACTTCATGAGGTTGGCATGGGCCCACCTCTCAAGCCTGTCCAGGTCCCTCTGGATGGCATCCCACATTATTAATGTGCAGTTTCAGTTATGGTTTATGGTAGTGGCTGGCTCCAAAGTGGTATTTGCTGCACTAAAGGCTATTGATTTATGTGCAGACTATAGCTAATATGTGCTTGGGCTCTTACTCTGTTGTTCTTAGGGGTCTTTAGATGTGATTTTCTGTTTCCATATGCTAACCAGAAGAGGTATACGTTAGAAGGATTGAGAGTTTCTCATCTACCCTTGAGGTGGCTCCTTAACCTTGGGATATCTCTGGTTTTTTTTTTTATCTCCTCAGGATAGAGCTTCTGCTTTGTGGGATAGATGGAATATTCACTGCTGACAAATAGGTATAGATAGTATCCTTAGGTGTCACTGTAAAGACAGCACAGATAGAAACCTTTGTTCATCACATTCAGCTCTTATGTACTCAAGCTGCCTTTTAGCTGGCAACTTGAGTGCAGGTAAGTACTGTTACTGCACTGTTAGAGTGAACTTACTGTGTTAACTCAGCTATCAGACAAGCAGTAGGGAAATTTCTGCGTGATGATACTTCAGATGGGCCTTATGTAGACCAAAGATGCCTTTTGAAGCCTGACTGTACTGCAGGGATGGATGCTACCCATGGAGAAGCGATAATTTAGTATAAGACTTAGAGAATGGGTACAACAGTTTGCTTTGCATTCTTTTAAAATCCAAATCTCTCTCTCAAACTGCATCAGTAGATGAGGACTGGATTACTGGATAGAGGGAGAGTGAGAAGTTGCCTTTTTCTAACCCTCAGCTTTAGACCTGTTGTTCAGGTGCATAAACTGTCTCTGTTTATGTGAATCTCTTCAGTGTCTTAATTTTCATAGCTTGTTGATGCATGCAGATGTTGTTCACATATGTATGACATTCTCTACCTCATTTAGAGAACTGAGGTGATGAAATGGGACTTACAGCACTAGCAGCCCTGTGGGGTCAGATGCTGCTGTACTCATCAAGGCAGTGAATTCGCTTTAAGCATTTGCCTTTTTGCAGCTGGAGCTATCTTTTACAGCTGGAGCTAAGCATGATATCTTCCACGAACACTCAGTAACGGCACACTGCTTTGGTTGTGAAAGTTGTATTGCTTTTTTTTTTTTTCAATCCACTTACATGTGTTACATTTAGGGCTGTCTCAACACAATTTAATTTTCTTTCCAAGTTGAAAATTAAAAAAAAATATAATATGCAGGTGGCTCCAAAGGTAATGCCTCCTGTTTATGTCCGTGGAAGCTACAATAGATAGAGCACAATAACACTGTTTGATAGAGCAGATTCTCAGCTTCAAAGCACTGTTTTTCAACATAATCACACCATTAGCCAATTTGTGCAGATCATCTGACTAAGACACTCTTCATTTTCTGGTGTCACAGTTGTGCATGGCTGTCTGGAACATGGCTTGTCTTTCAGGTTGCTGTCACCACTGCTGAAATGCACCACCCACTGCCTCACTGCTCACACACACAGTGTGGTCTCCATAAATGTTCAGCAAGTGTCAATGAGTGTCAGTGGGTGCAACTTCTTCCACATGGAGATATTCATTGATTCATATGAACTTCCATGTCACGATTAGTCAGTTGACAAGAAATGCTTCTTACTCTTTTCTTACTCTTTTGCGATGGGGCATATGGGACTTGGACATTTTTCTTTTACTCAAGTACATTCATTCAATCATTGGTTATTTTTCAGTGGTTTTGACAAGATAAATTTGTATTTAATTCACCTGGTATTCCAGTGCCCCTTAATGTGTTCCTGAGTGAGTTCCTGAAACACTCCCTCCAGCCTTACCAGCTTCCCTGTTCTAGAGGTGACCAGCATGACTGGATGCTCAGCTATTCTCCACATAGTTTAATGAGCAAAACAGTAGGGATTTTTTATCTTTTTGAGATAGTTATAATTCTCTCCGGTAATGAAGTGGGTAAGTATTTTACTAGCTGTCATTTGACAGAATGGGCAGCATTTATTCAAAGTAGTAAGGTCAAGTTGTTAAATTGTGCTTTAGTGTTCTGTTGGTGACTTTTGGACCAGTTGCTCAGAAATCTATCAGTCTAGCTTATCTGGAAACATAATAGAGGCACTGATCTGATATTGCTGGAAGTGAATGAAGAAATTACATTTAACTTAACTCTACATGTAAGCTCCTTGTAGCTTCAGGCTATGAGTATCTAGCTAAAGTAATGCAGTTTCTTCAGAGTGAGTGACTCCTAACTGCACGTGCAGCATGTAGATATATAACTCTGCAGAGAGGGTTTTTCTCCAAAAGACCAAGTTTCAACTCAGTGTTTATTTCTCCTCAGTAACAGAGAACATGTATGCAGAGGGATGAGAAGTTGTAATAACGGTTTTCTGACCAGTGCTCTGTGTTCTGCTTGATAATGGTTAATGTTGTGCCTTCTAGATAAGGCAAAAAAAGGCTTATCTATTTTTATTGTAGCTAGCGCTTTGTAGATAACAATTCAGAGGCTGCTTCCAGAAATGAGACTGTCTCAACGTGTCTGTAGCTCTTACTTTAGAGACACAGTGTGAATTAAATTTAGCCAGAGGGATATATCGCTGATGGAGTGGTTACACATCCGGTATTCCACACTGACCTTATTGCAAGAGTTAAATTGCGCTTTTGCAGTGGAAACTTCCAATGCCAAGGTATAGACCCTTACTGATCTTACAACCTTCTTACAAAACAGCTGCTTCAAGAAAGATGCTGAGCAACAGAATAGAGCAGAAGCTAGGACACCCTGACCAGGGTAAGAAATTAACCCAGAGGGCTTGAGCAATATCCACCGTGATCAAACATGAACAATGTGCACTTTTGCGAGGGAATACGCAAAAGAAAGGCTGCTAAATACATGTAAATATATAATTGAAGTTATGCTTGCTAGCACAGCATAATAGGTGTCATAAATCATGAATTGGGGCTTAGTAACCTTTAGATATTTTCTGATGCGGGTTTGTTCTTAAATATGGCTTTCATAAGTAGTAAGGGAAGGAAAAATACAGAGCAGGGTAAGGAATGCCTGGCATAGGATGAAACAGCTATGACAGCTTCAAGAAGTATTGCCCTTCTGTATCCATAGAAATGTACAAAATGATCCTAAAAACAATAGGTTGGTGGTATACCTCATATGGAAAATTGGGTTAACAAATGCATTCTGGAGCACCTAGTCAATAGGAAACAGGCAAGTAAAAACCTGTGATGGGAGAAAAAGGTATAATGAGAAGTGTTTCACTGATCAAGTGCCCACCATTGCAATAACCAATAAAAACTCTGCTGCTTCACTGAGATCTGTGCTTGATCGGAAATTACTGAAGCTGGGCGTTACTCATATTATCCAGAGAGATACAATAGCTTTGACCCAGAGCTGTTGGCACCCAGAGAGAGGAGTGAGGGAAGAAGGAACTTGGAATGGGAACTTTGTTCCTGCTGCAGATTTAGAAAGAAGGAAAGAATGGAATTGGGAAAATGTAGAGCTGAGTGTAAAATAAAACTTAGGAGGAATGCCTCACAGAGGCCATCAGTAAGAATCTGAGTACCAAAATGGCTGAGATTTGGTTTAAATAGAGGAAAACAAGTAATTAAGCAGGATCATTTAACCTGTGGTGCTTCCATCTTATGCTAGGATTAAATGTTATGTGATGCAAAGGATATATTACCACAAAAGCCATTAGTGAGACTGAGCTGTTCATAGCTCTGAAGTACATATTCAAACATTCTGTCATGATTCATGCCAGTGCAATAAATATCATATCACTGTTGGAACAATATAGAAAGGAAAAAAATGACAGCTGTGTGGAAGAGCTGACCTGATAAGCTAAGCTGGGCTTCTGTCTGGCTGCTGTAGGTTTGGAAGATTGCCATGAAGTCCATTGTGAGATGTGAAAATACCAAGGCAGCAGCAAATTACCCTGCTGGATTGTAAGCATATATATGTAGGAATGATTAAAATCAGCGATATTACCCAAGACAGGTTTTTTTCTAGCTGATAGAACAGATAGTATTAAAGCATGCAAAGAGGCTAGGTGATAAAGTTGTGAGAAAAGGACACTGAAGGTCTGCAGCAGTGGGTGCTGATTTGAGAGTCTGTCAGGCTGTGCATTTTTGAGAGGTAGAGATATCTTTCATGGCTTTCACTGGGAATAATGGAGCAGCAGTAACCTCTTGAACAGTACTTTGCTGTGAACTTACAATTTCTCACACTACTCCTTGGTTATGTGTAATCTGTTCATTTTCTTGAATATAGTCTCTGTTCTCTGCATGTCAAATGCAACAGTGGTTATTTTAGTGGCACGTGACCATGCAGCTCAGAAATTTCTATGCGAAGATAAAGGTCTGTGTGAAATACTGATGTAGCATGTGGTAGGTGGAGAAGTATGAAGATGTCTGAGAGCCACCTGTGAATGCTGCTGCTCTAACTCAGAAAAGGTGCATTTTAAATTTCCCTTTCTGATGGAGGCATCTTTAATGTCTCTGGTTAGTGGTTAAAGGATGTTGTTTAAGAAGTGTGGTGTGTTTCACGTTTTAGTCCTGCATTTCTGAGAAAAATACTTAGAATACAAGTTTCACACATCAGAGAATATTTAGTGGCACGTAGCTTTCACTTGAAAAGTGCTCATTTGAATGTAGCCTTTGAGTTCTGTTGTGGAACATCCTAGTGTACGCTGGGAAAATAAACAGTGTAGAAGCATCTTCTATTTGACTGTTTTAAAAAAAAACCTTTGGATCCTGTTTTACTGGATGATTTTACAAGGTTTCAGTAGATGAAATTCAGGCTTTGTTTTATAAGGTTGGTGTTTTCCTCCATCTGATTTTCCTTGTAATATTACAGTAGTATTTGTTTTGACCTGATGTGCTGATAGCTCACGTAATACTTTTGATTTCATAGTGGCTCTGAGAAAAAGTATAAAATAAGCAATCCTAATGAGAATTTTGGAAACAAGGTGTTTTTTTTTCCATATACCAAAGCTTGTGAAAGTTTACAAGCTGAACCACAAAGGATGACTTCAGTGATTTTCTGCTAAAATGACTCTGTCACTGTACAAATGGCTGCTGGGATGCAAGGTTTCAATGCAACAACTGTGGGTAGTATGGTCAGAGTGTGATGAAGTGAGATGGTTTCAGCCAAGTGTCCTAGTAAAGGAGTGAACAGAATATGATGTTCATATGCCTGGTTTTGATCTGGATTGGTTGAGCACCATTCCTGGCTGCTGTGAGACTGAAAACACTGGGCAAGAGAGGAGGGGTAGAAAGGAAAAAAGAGTGGGATAGGGGGCTCTGCTTCAAATCACTATGGCAATAATTGCCAAGTTTGCTGATGGGTGGTTTGTAAATGTTATGACATCTTCAGTGTTGTGGATGTATCTGTTGACTATCCAGTCTGAATGATGTATTCTATTTTGTGTTGTCACAATGCTGAACTTGTAGAGACTGTTGGTGAAATTTCTGCTTGGCTGGATGATGTGTTCCTGGTTACTTTTGCTTGTTAATTAGCAGCTATCTGCTCTGCATGTTCTTCATTCAGAGTGCAGTGGCAATGAGTTGAATTCTGGTGCAGTTACTTTCAGTCTATTGTAAGCTGTCGTGGAAGTGACTGAAGCAGATCTTGTTGCTTAATTATCAGTATCTTATGGAGAACACCTTTTGCCTATGTGAAGCCTGGGGTGCTACCTATCATATCATAGAATGGCCGAGGCTGAAAAGAACCTTAAAGATCATCTAGTCAACCCCCCTGCCATGGGCAGTCACCAGCCACTAGACCAGGCTGCCCAGAGCCACATCCAGCCTGGCCTTGAATGCCTCCAGGGATGGGGCATCCACAATCTCCTTGGGCAACCTGTTCCAGTGTGTCACTACCCTTTGTGTGGAAAAACTTCCTCCTAATATCTAACCTAAACCTCCCCTGTCTCAGTTTAAAACTATTACCCCTTGTTCTATCACTATGCACCCTCATAAGCCGTCATTCCCCCTCCTGTTTATGCGCTCCCTTCAAGTATTGGAAAGCCTCAATGAAGTCTCCCCGGAGCCTTCTCTTCTCCAAGCTAAACAAGCACAGTTTCCTCAACCTTTCCTCATAGGAGAGGTGCTTCAGCCCTCTGATCATCTTAGTGGCCCTCCTCTGGACCCACTCCAAGAGCTGCATGTCCTTCCTGTACTGGGGACCCCAGGCCTGGATGCAGTACTCCAGATGGGGCCTCACAAGAGCCATGTAGAGGGAGACAATCACCTCCCTCTCCCTGCTGGCCACGCTTCTTTTAATGTGGCCTAGAACAGGGTTGGCCTTCCAGGCTGCAAGTGCACACTGCTGGCTCCTGTCCAGCTTCTCATCTACCAGGACCCCCAAGTCCTTCTCTGCAGGGCTGCTCTCAAGATCTTCCCCCAGTTTGTATAAATACCTGGGATTGCCCCGCCCAAGTGCAGCACCCTGCACTTGGCCGTGTTGAACATCATTCTGTTCTCATGGGCCCACTTCTCCAGCCTGTCCAGGTCCCTCTGGATGGCTTCCCTTCCCTCCAGTGTATCAACTGCACCGCTCAGCTTGATGTCATCTGCAAACTTGCTGAAGGTGAATTAGTTTTTAATTATAGAATTAGTACTTCTGTGTTAGGGGGTTTGGTGGATGTCCCAGCTCTCTGCAACTTAAGTGAAACATTTATCTTTGGCAATATAGTTGAATAATGCTGGCCTTTGACTCTGTTGTACTGATGTTCTGGAGCCAAGTTAGAGAACTACTACAATCAGGGAATTGATTTTTTTTAAATTTTATTTTATTTTTCAAGGCTTTTTTTTGGCTGTGATCTAAAAGATCATCCTCTCAGGTTGGGGGACAGCTACCACTGTGTGTATGTGTAATACTAAAACTGACTCTTACTGGTGTTCTGTCTAGCCCACAGCTGTACACATACAGGAGTTCCTCACTCTGCTGGCCGTATGTCACACTGTAGTTCCTGAGAGACAAGGAAATAAAATAATCTACCAGGCCTCCTCTCCAGGTTGGTTGATGCTTTCTTTCTTTTTTTTGGGGTGGGGGGAGATGTAAGGAGTGGATGCATGGGGATGACAGGAAGGTCCAGAAACTTCTGAAAAGATCATTAATTTTAGCAGCAAGATGGTCCTATGTGATACTGGCAGTAGATCTGGCATCCTCTGTTATCAGTGCACACTGCTTTTAATGCCTTCTGCAAAACTGCTGTTAAGTCCCATTCTGTTTTTGACAGGCTGAGCTTATCCCTTCTGCTTTTGAGCGGCCTCTTACTCATGTCTCTGTACAGGGTTGAAAAGCATGAGTGCAATTTATTTTTCTTTATCTAGTAGGTGCTGAAACAGGACCCAGTGCGATACAGAGCAGAGCGTTGACTGTATTTGGATATGCTCTTCACCCAGTTTGTCCTTTCATGAAGCACAGTAGTACTGACAGAGCTACATAGGGCCAACATTCAGAATAGCAGGACTGTGTTCCCCATCACAGAATTGCAGAATGGCTTGAGTTGGAAGGAACCTTAAAGCACACCCAGTTCAAACCCTTAGATGCATGTTGTAAGAATATAGAGTAACTCAGCTTTGATCTTGTTTTCTGAACAGGTATTTTTCATGTACATGAAAACTATGAGTCCTCCACAACAATAGAGCTTAATGTTTCAGTAACTGCAGAGTGTTTTATACGGAGTATGAAATTTGTCTAGCTGATCTCACATGGCCTTTCAAGGAGGAAAATATGAATATTCTTTTGAATGTGCAGACCTACTCCAGCAGTTGTACAGACGTGGAAGCTTGAATAGATGGGAAGGGGATCTTCTGTTTTGGCACCATGTCTTGCTTAGATGTGAGCTTTGTACTTTCCTTTCGCTGCATATCACATCAAATTTCATCTTTTATTTTATTGGCAGATGAAGGGGCTTTAGTGAAAGGAGCAAAAAAGCTTGGTTATGTCTTCACAGGAAGGACTCCACATTCAGTTATCATTGATGCGGTAGGTAGACCTGCATGGCACAGTGTGCCAAACTCATGTAGACAATTTGTTTCCTGCTTTATCATTTCTTATAAGGCCTTTAGTAAGCTAGGTACAGAAGGCTTTTGTTGGTTGTGAAGAGTTGACTTAGTCTATTTTATATGCAAAGTCCTCCATTCTTCTCAGTGGAATGAGCAGTAGGGAGTTGGAAGCTCCTGTGAAATTATGGCAATTGTGCCTGAAGAACATTTCACTTAACCTGAGAAGCGTTAAGTAGCATACATGCATAAGGAAGTCATAGAATCAAAGTTGAGAAGTACCACTAAAATCACTACCATGTCCACTAAACCATGTCCCTCACTGCTACATCTCCTCTCTTTCCTTGAAAGGCATTTCTGACTGTTGTATTTAGTGGTTACTCTGCTTCTAAATGTTGAAGTCCTTGTAATTGAAACATTTTTTTTCTTCCAAGTTAGATAATCTTCTGAATAAATTTTATCTTCCCTGCAATCTCTGCATGTGTACTAACAGATAATGTTTGACATGGGCAGTCTCAAACTCACGGAGCCACATTTTGACTCTAAGTTGCAGTTTGTGCTGAAGTGGCTCCAGACGTGTACAGGGGCAGCTCAGATAAGAACTTTCTCTGAAATACCTAGTAGGTGCTTACTAAGAATCATGGATATTCTTTTTTCTTCTCTGCGCATTCACTTTCAGGTTTTTGGTACAACTCCAAGCCAGGCACTTAAAACATCTGACAGTGGAACTTGTTTCAAACTTTTTAGTTTGCGGGAAACTAATGCTTAGATTAAGAGGAAGAGCTTAGGGTGAGGCATGTATTCTAGAGCTTATGCCCTCTGCAGAAAGCAGAGGATGCTTATATATCTAACAGTAAGATTTTTCTTTTTGAAGTTGTGTAAAAATAGTAAATGGAAGTGCCAAGTCAAATGATCTTTGTTAAACAAGGCTCTGTATCACTTATACCAGGAGAGGGAGCTATTATCTCAGCTTATTTATACCAGGTTGTATAAGCAAAAATGCTTCAACTAAGTTCTATGTTAACACATGGGAATATCATGCAATTTGTACTTAAAATAGTAAATATCTTTGTTTTTGTAGCTGGGAAAAGAAAAAACCTTTGAAATTCTTAACGTTCTGGAATTTTCCAGGTAAGTTTTCTATAAAATATTTAATGCATGGTAGCGGAAAATCATTTTTTATAAATGTAGATCTTGGATAGGTAGATTTATAGCTGATGTAGTAAAAAAAGCTGAACCTCCTTAGTTTTTTTTCTTGCCCCTCCATACCCATTTTTCCAATAATGATCTAAAAGAGTTAAAAATGGTGTCTGGTGGCAGCTGTTAAAGTGTGAGCTTGGAGATCTCCCTGCTACCCAAGCTCTCTTTTTACTGTGAAGTTGCTGCTCTGGGAGTGTTGCTCCATGCCTCACTTATATGCTGATGTATCCTTTGTCTACTTAAAGATCATGATTTTGGATTGAATGTTTACAGAAGTTTTGTAAATTGCGTGTGTTTTACTTGCATAGGTAGAGTTGCCTTACTGGAGGACTTTTTGGTGCTGATTGTAAGAAGCATCTCAGCTATGAACAACTAGCTATGATTGCTTTTGAATTCTTTTCACCTTTTCCCATTCTGAATGTAGATACTTAGGCAGCATATGGAAATACCTAAAAGGTGCTAGAAGAGTCCTTCAGGGTTTCTGATAAGTTGACTGCTCTCCACAGACAGGAGTATTTGTAGCCCTCATGCAGTGCTTTTAGGAAATGCTGTTGTAGCCCTTCCCTGTGTGTATCAACTTTCCCACTTAACCAAATGAGGGAGTCCCTATAATTACATTCAGAAGCACATGGAAGTTCCCCAGGGCCATTAGTTTGCTGCATAAATACTTAGCATAGTTAACAGTTGTCCTTCCAGACTTGCTTCAGAAAGCACGAAAAGATGGTTTTGTCTGATGAGACATAGTAAGAGCTTGCTATTGTGTAAATGTTTCCCAAGCCTACAGAAAGAGATTAGATCTGCCAGAGTAACTTTTAAGGAGAAGAATTTGAGATTTCACATTCTGCTGTGTTTGTACATATTTGTAAGAAAGGAAGGAGGACACCTCTGCTCCTGGTTTCCATCTGCTTCTGAGTCCTCTGTCCTAAGGACAAGAATTACATGAAGTCATAGACAGCATTGGGTTTGAAAAGCCACTAAAGATCATCTAGTCCATGCTCCCTGCCACGGGCAGAGACATCTTTAACTACTAGATCAGGTTGCTTAAAGATCCATCCAACCTGGCTTTCAATGATACATCCAAATATGCTTACAGATAACTTTTGAATATGAAACTACAATTTCTTCAGGGTTCTCTTGAGAAGAGTTTGTTTGCCTTTCACCCTTACAAACTGCATTTTTATTTCCAGTGTTTATTGGAAAGGAGAGATGGATAAGTGAAATGTCAAAATGTATATATTTTAAATAATTAAGTTTAAAAAATCCCTTACCTTAACACTCCTTAAGCTGTTTACTTAAAAAATACACATATATCAGACTTGGTTGTCTTGATGTGCAGCTCTCAGAGAATAAGGAGGCTAAAACCTGGTCTGGACTGTGACTGCTTTCTGTGATATTTTTGCATGTTCTGCATTCTTTTGAGTTAAAAATTTAAATAACGGCCCCTATGTCAGTAGGTATTTGTTTCAATACATTAGGAGAAATACACTTTCAACCCTAATATTTCCATTTCTAGCCCGAATCCCCAGAACTATTGTCTTTGAGGGATAATAAAGATGAGAGTAAATGACCCCTCTTTGTTCAAGAGAATTGTTACACCATCTTGCTTTTTTCTGAGTTCTTGCTCACATTTGGCTGCAAGCATAGGTGTTTTGATCAAGTGCTTGCCCACGGGGAACCACGGGGCTGAAGCTGGAAATGTGCAGTTTAATATTTCTTCTTGCTTTCTAGGACTGTAAGGTCTTAAGTTACTACTCTTCCATCTCACCTGATCCTTGATGCACTAAGCACAACTGAGAATTCACTGGCTAGAACAGGGCTTCCGCTTCATCAATATAAATAATGAAAACAAATGTTTTTCTTTCAATAGTAACAGGAAGAGAATGTCTGTGATTGTTCGAACTCCAGCAGGACAACTACGTCTCTACTGCAAAGGAGCTGTGAGTAATTATACGACTTCAATGGAGAGCTAATACTACCAGTTATTGTTTCAACAGCTGTGACTGATGCTGGCACTTCATGTCTCATACATAATACCAGTTGGCTTTTTGTTTAGGACCAAATGATTTAGGAGGTCTGTAATTCCTTCTTTGACTTCTTTTGCAGGCAAGTTGTTAGGCTATTTACTATCCAAGTGGAATCCTGAAACTAATAGGAACAGTACCCTCAACTTAAGCAAAGGCTGGATTTCACCCAGCCATGCAACAGGAATTCAGGAGCTAGACAAAATGCTGCTGTCTAAAGCTGTAATACTAACTTTTGCTTTCAAGTGGTTGGCTCTTGATCTGGCTCTCTCACATCTCTGCACCTGCTGTTATTTGTCATCATGACTTGCACCAAGTTATGTTTCCGTCTTCGCTGATGGGCAATAACTTAACAAAATACAAAGGCTGTAAAAACAGCATTGTCCACAGCCATAGTGTTCTGATTTCAGTGGAAAATCATGGAGGTGACTTTTTGCAACTGGGAAAACTATTTCAAACTTCTGGTAAGGATTGGGTTTACTTTATACATAGGCTTGGGTGCACGGCTCTGCTTCACTTTAACTCCTCTGATATGGTAAAGATGGTGCTAGCTTGAAGCTAATATGGCGGGAATGAATTAAGCCTGCTTTTGCTACATGGTACTTTAAAGTTGTACTCCTCACTGATTTGCACCTGTTTGTGTTCAGTCACTGCTATTACTCTGCCTCTCTTAACAGTTTCTGGTAGGTTGGCAGTAAAAAGGATGGAAAACAGGAGTAAAAAACTTCTTGCTGTCTTTGATTTGAGCAGGATCAGATGTCTGATATGCTAATTACCTCATCCCTTTTGCTCCAATATGGTGTTCCATTTTATATGTCCTGATGCATCTACTGCTCATCTAATGTTTCTATTCTGCATGAAACGTGCCAGGTTCTGATGGAAACATCTTATCCTGATGCTTAGATCATAAATTTCTCATGTAATATGACTCTATTCAGTGGTGGATGTAGGCCTACATGCTTAGTTTGCTTTTGAGTATGTATTTAAAGACATTTAGGGTTTGCGTATTTTGCTTAACTTAGCAACTCAATCTGGTAATCACATGATAAAACCCAGAGACGAGACAGATAGATGATACTGCTGCATTTTTATTACTTATTTTATTCATGTACATAAGTATTTCAACTGCCATTTGATTTAGTGTTAAAGAAGGAGCTGTGGGAGGAAGGTTTTTCTACCTTCTGTTCTTAAACATCAATGGGAATCTTTCTAGAAAGGATTGCAAGAAGGCTACAATGGGTACTAAATAAGGCAACATA
>PPHD01009601.1:0-20478 GCA_002909625.1 Bambusicola thoracicus | reverse complement strand
TCTGATGCCAGGCAATCTTCAGAGGAGTTTTGGGGGGTAGGTTTCCTGCTTGCCCTTGCTAAAAGACACACACATAAACCAGCTTATCATTCATAGTGATGATTTCCACTGTAACTTAGGCAGCAAGCCCGAGTTCGGAAAGACAACAGAATTATCAGCGCATCCTGCTTATCAAAATATTTAAGTACCGAAGTATTTAGAAGTACAAAATATGCACAGACTATTGAATATGCGCTGTTTGCCTGCAACCATACAGCTTGTTCCAATCACGGCAATCTCAAATCCCCTTCGCCACATGAACACGCTGGGGGAGCTCCCTGTTAAAGACCTGATAAGAGAGCTATTTCTCTCCGCCACTCCTGGAAATCAACACGTAAAGCCTTCCTTTACTTAAGGTGTATTGAGCAATCAATTGAGAGCAATCATAGAATTGAAGGGGTTGTAATCATGTTTGTGTTGGTAATGTTCTACAGGTGAAAAAACCTTATTACAATACAAAGTCCATTCAAGTTAAGTCAGATTATTTGAAGTTGGTTCAAAATAGTCTTAGATATCTATTTTTTTCCTGTTTGTAAATTACTTTGTATCTAATAGTTTTAACTTGGCATCTCATGTGGATCATCTCACTGAAGCAAGCAGCCCTCTAAATGACTTTCTATTCCCAGCAGCTGAAGAAAGTGTAAAATATGTATAAAAATCTTGTATTTGCCAGGAAAGCTAAGGCTGAAGGTTCAGTTCAGTTCCTTGACATTACCATTTCCCAGTGGCAAAAGTGTCATTAAAATATATTCCTCCTTCCTCTCCAAAAAAGGAGAGAGAGGGAATACACTTCCACTGACTATAATACAAGAGCACCACACAGAAAAGCTAGCACAAAACAATAACTAACATTCAGACTTGAACTTGTTTTAGGAATGCACGTTTGTATCTCCACATATGGAGTTCACTGAAGAGACCTATGTCAGTTGACTCGTTCCTGTATACCACGCACTTTTGCTATTTACTATACCATACAATCACATCTAGATACTGTTACAAAGCTTCTATACACACATATTCTATTGATACCTTTTATACCACATACTTACCAGCCCTTCATTCTTAGTTTGTGGACAACGGGAAACTATCTGCTTTGCTTCAGATTTTTCATGAGCTCCATAATTTGACATTCCATGCTTGAATGGTTCTTTCTCTGACACTGGGGAAAAATAACAAAGCCAAATAACCTTCTACCACAACCCCTGATTTCTTCTTTGTTGCTTAATTGCAGCAACTTTCAAGAACCTGATACTCTGCCAGAAGCTTGTGGGTTTTTAATTAGCTTAATAAAGAAACTATTACCTTGAAGTGGTTCTTTCAGTAGCTGCAACTTCACTTTTCCTGAAGAAACCTATGTGAAGGAGTATTTAGAAATATATTTACACACTAATGCATTAGAGTATGAATATTAAAGAGCTAATGAAAATGAATATACAGACAGCAGGTACATAGCACAAATGCACGCAAACCTGTAGAACCTTCATAACCATACTGACTCCAATTGGAAATTCAACCAACGCAGTCTACTGCACAGACTTAAAATCCACACTGCCATCCACACGTACCTAAAGTTTGTTGAGGGGAGTGGCAGAAAGGTGAGAAATTGGATTGTTTTCTTACGCTTCCCCTTGTTACCCTTCCAGGACCTAGCACCCCAATAAACTAATCATTTCCAACATTTTTGGTCCTTGATTTTTCCTTCCAAGCTTTTCCACCACCTCCCTACTGCTGTGCATTTGCACGCACATCAGTTTTGCCATTTTGAAAGCTTTGCTTCATGCACCTTCTCCTTAGCCATCACAGCTCAAGTGTGAAGCCTCTCAAGTAGCAACAACTCCAAGCTTGTCTCAGTCAAGGGGAAGAAGAGAGAAGTGGGTTAAAGGAAACTCTCACTCTGATCCTCTTTTTTCCACCGGCAAGCAAGTGGGCAATTTTATTGAAAATGAGTGCCTTAGCAGAAAAGACCTTCACACCAAACTGTTGCTGCTTCAGAAGACTGCTAGCAGCAACTTGTGATGGCTTAAGTCTGATATGGTCACTGAATGGGTTTCTTATCTCAGTCAGTTTTGAGTAACCTCTCTTTATTTATAACTCATTCCAACATATGATTTCCAGAAAAAAAGAAATCATAGGTGTAACATAACTAACGCAATGGAAAGCACAACAGTGACAGCAGAGCTGAAAAAGCCCAGGCTGCACCAAGTGAGAATCCACTCAGACATGCCAGCAGGGGGTGTAGAAATAAGAGGGGAAAAAAGCTGCTTACCTTCAAAAAACCACAGGGATCTCCAGAGAGATGCCCTCACTTCCACTGCCAACCCCTAAATGAGGTCTGGGAAGGGATGCATCCTGACTCCACCCCCTGCCCATCACTCAGGTACATTGTGTGCACCTGCCCTGCCTTCCCATCGGGTGCTCAATCACCATTTCAAACCACAACTTAGCATTTCCACTACAATAATACTTCATTTGTGTCCCATTCAGACCTATTTATGACTCTACAAACACATCTAGAATTATCTCTAAGTGAATTAGTCTAGATTTAGGAATCTGCTACAGATTTTTCACACAAATTCATGGAATGAGTAAAGAACATCAGTTCAGTTTATCATAATTGTCATTTTAACAGTGTATAGGAGCACTATCTGATCACAGATTTGCTGAATGTTTACTTTAACAGAAAGTTTCAAGAATAAAAGCCTAAGTTATTAAAGGGATTATTTTATTTCATCAAAGAAGGAAATATTAAGACTCCATTATTGGAATTTGAAGTGATAACACCACCTGCAAGGTGACTTAAAAATGCAGCAACATTTTACCAGTCTCAGCTCAAGTTACTCAAAACACAGTCCCTTAAGCTTAACACATCAGGCTCATGATAACTTCCAGCGATACCAAACTGGACTGTCACAACAGCAAATTATCACTGCTTCTACCAGTCTAATATCTATTGAAATTGAACAACAACAGATCACCAGGCAGAGCTTGACGTTCCTCCAGCTCAAAGGGAAACACTTAAAACTTCTACTCAGAATTACTCCGCTTTTTATTCCAACTGTATTTAAAATCCCCATATTTGTAGCATAAATCTTCTAAATCTGTAATTTTAAATAGCTTTATCTGCAAATACATTGACAGCTTATTACCTTATTGTTTTTTTCTTTGTTTTGTGACAAAAATCGGGCTTGGGTTGGTCCTGCTTGTCCAGACTTCCAATGATAAGCACTTGATTTCCTACAAACCAAGGCAAGAAAGAGCTTACTAAATATGTACTAACTCCAACAAAACAGATCACTTTGGGGAGAAAAAAATAAATCAAGAAGGAAGATGGAAAAGGAAAGGGAAAACTCTCTTTGGGGCCCAGATGAGAACAGCAGCAGCAGGTTCCCCAGAAGACAAGGTCAAGAGCATGTTGAATATTTCACCATGTTTTCTCTTACTGCCGTATATTTTTCATCACTTCCATTCATACTGCTATCAGTACAGACTGTAGTATGCTAATTGACTGCAAGGTCTGCACCCAGAAATTTCACCTACTTTCTCTCCTCTTTTTCTCTGCTCATGTTGGACTGCAGCTGTCGTAATTTCTTCTCCATCTCTTTGTTTTCCATTTCCAACCGTACTTTCTCCAGCCGCAGTTCTCTGACAGTTCTAGAGAAGTCAAAGTAGTAAAATATACAATAGGAACTACATAAACAACATTCACTAAGACATCTGAAAGACGTTAAAGCAGCAAGACAAAAACAAGAAATAAAAAAAAATTGCCATTAAAGGCAGATTACCCTTCTGTCTACCAGTAGGGCTGAAAACAGCTCTGCAAAATTAACTGCAGGTCAAGAACAACCTCCTTACAACCAAGACCATCCTATCATAGCAGGCTTTACTGAAAGAAGCAGCATTCTGAGGATCCAGAGACACCACTCTCTCCAGTAAACTGTGGGTTTTTTTGCTCTCGTAAGACTTGAAAGGCCTCAGATCAGAAGACAACATAAAGATATTTATGGTTTGTTGACATTGTTAGTTAGTTTTTGTAGTGATGTGGCTACTTCAGTATAAGCTTATCTTGCTAATCTAAAACTAATTCAACTCTGTCTGAGTTCAGAAAGGTTTGTTGCTTAATTATATTGCAATAAACTGTCCAAGTGAATGCTTTACTACCATTTGTTCAAACATATATATGTTAGTTATACAGAGTCATAAGACATGAAAGTAATTTAAAGACTAAGAAGGAAGAAAGGCTGAAGAGTAAAAGCATAGGGAAAATACGAGAAAAAAACCACATGTAAGTGAAGTTTGTGAAGGCTGTATAATCAAATACATATTTTAATGAGAATTCTTGTTTGTACGCAAATAAGCTGTTCCACCTAACAGTTCATGACAACTTAAGAAAAACGCTGATACAACATGGCTATCACAGTCAGATAAAATGCACTTACTTGGCTTTTAATCTCACAGAGGTTCCACTTTTTGAACCTGGGAGTATCACAAAATTATTGTTGCTCATGATTCCCAATATTGTCCTCAAAGAGAGAGAGAGAGAATTTGCATCATCTACAGTGAGAAAGCTTATGAGATGTTAATTTCATTGAAATTAAAACAGTACAAAAAATAGTTAGAAAGCCAAGAAATACCAATGCATGGAAAGGGAAATGCAGAGTGGAAGTGGTTTATATGAAGTGTCACTAAAAACCTAAAACAACTCTAGATTATATTTAGCTGAAAGAAAATCTTGTTATTACATTCACAATACCACAGGGAAGAGATTTATTTTCCTGTTTCATTTGGGCAATTTCCTGAAGTTCAAAGAAAGTAGCTTAATATTATGTAAAGTGCATTTGTAAAGTGCATTTTTCTTGAAGGAGACCCAAGGAAAGCACAGAGGAGAAAACAGTATCAGTGCCTACAAAGTCAAACCATTTGATATTTGTAATTATAAATGTCTTCATATATGAATAATGATAAATGTCTTCAGTCCTACCCAAATTGTTTCAAAATGGGAATGTAACTTGCAGAGCAGATAGTTATTCCCTACTCTCAACATTTCAAGATGGGGTTAAGAGACTTTTTTATCCAACATTGTAAAATACTCTTCCAACATGTAAGTTTATGCAGCAAGATGCCCAAACAGAAGCTTAATATCCACACTCTCCCTGTTCTAGAACATTTGCAGTGTAACTAACATGAGCTAAGCAAACTGAATCACAGATTACAGAATAACCTGGATTGGAAGAGACCTCAAGGATCATGAATCTCCAACCCCCCCCACCATAGGTAGGGCCACCAACCTCTCAATTTAATACCAGACCAGGCTGCGCAGGGCCCCATCTAACCTGGCCTTGAACACCTCCAGGGACGGGGCATCTACAACCTATCTGGGCAGCTGTTCCAGCACCTCACCACTCTCTTGGTAAAGAACCTTCCCCCAACATCCAACCTAAATCTTCCCTCCCTCAACTTAAAACCATTTCCCCCTTGTTCTGCCGCCATCTACCCTTTCAAAGAGTTGACTCCTGTCTATAGACTCCCTTCAGGTACTGAAAGGTTGCAGTGAGGTCACCCCACAGCCTTCTCCAGGCTGAACAAGCCCAGCTCCCTCAGCCTGTCTTCACAGGAGAAGTGCTGCAACCCCCTGATCATCTTTGCAGCCTTCCTCCAGACTCTCTCCAACAGCTCTGCTGAAGAAGCACACCACCACCTGATTTCAATCACAGCAGCACAGACTTACAGGTGACAAACCTTTTGTTCTTCAGTCGCTGGTTAACAGACTCCAGCTGGAAGCAGGACTTCGGTGCTGTGGAGAAGCTCTCTGTTTCAGAAGCGTCAAATGGATAAGTGAGCCCAAGAGCAAAAGTTCAGCTGTCTGCTCACACAAACCTGAAAATAACATTAGTGCAATTAAAGTGCACCTCAATGATACCTCAGTTCAAGAAGCAAAACACACATCAATGATGGATTACTAACATGGGGTGGAGGAGAACCTAAAAGCAACAACGCGTGGCTGTGAGCACCCCTACCAGCTGAATCTTCTTCCTCATCAATTGAAGGATAGCTTAATAGCTTCAAAATGGATGAAATTATTGAAGTTCGTGCAGTTTAATGCAAAATGGATGAAATTACTGCAGCTTGTTTCAAACTACGGGAGTTTAACGGGAGCGGACTGCATCACTGCAGCTTTCTCACGCTAACAAACCCATGTAATTCAAAGGGCGACTACAGCACATATCACAACCTGCATCGAATGCCCACGAGCACGGATGTTATGCCGGGGTTCGGCACAAGATGGGATCTCCGCCCTCCGCCTCAGCGAACCCAACGGTCCCCGCTGCGCTCCCACAGCGGCGACGCCACAGCCGTTCCCATGGCAACAGCGACGCGCTACGTCACCAGCAGGCGGCGGGGCGGGCCGCGCGGGGCGCGTGCCAGGAGAGTCCATTCCACACGGCGGGACGGGGGGGGACCGACGTGTGGGGAGAGACCATTACCATGAGGCCGGAGGGGGGCGGGGGGTGGTGGTTAAAGCAATGGGTGACTGCTGCCAAAGCAGGCTGCGTCCTCCCCGCAGCCTCCGTACCCCCAAGGAGGTTCCCTCATAACTGAGACTGTGTAACTCCGTCATTAGCAACTGCTGATGTGCATTCTGGATTGCACACGGAGCATCTGTGTTAGCGTTTAAACATACTCTTTCCTGTAAAGGAAAGCCTGTTATATATAACCATCTAAATACAGGACTTCATATCACATCTCCTATAATGACCTCTTTCGATAGCCAGTACGTTGAGTACTTATCCTTAAAGAAAGCAAAATGAGTACTGTTCTGGATAAGCTGCCTCGCATTCACCGCTATGATGCTCAAGATTACTTGTAAGTTCAAAGTTTCCTTGAGGAAAAAATGCAAACCTTTTAGCTTATATGTAAGATTCTTCCTTTTTTTCCCCAGAAAAATTGGCATTTTACTAGCAAAACTTCGATGATTCAGGCTGATTCTGTGGGCTTTGGGTCAAGTACTTTAGCTTAGAAGAGTGCCAAAAGCCTGTTTTATACAAGACTTGAGCTGTTAGATTTATATACATGAGAGATGAAGTAACACAGAGTCTGATGCTGGCATTCTACACATCACCATGTTTATAACTGAAGGATTGAAGTTTCAGCCATTTTATGTGTAATTTCTGGTGTTCGGTTCCATCCTTTGCTTCATATGCTTAGGCCCGATTTTCATCATCAAATATAATGTCACATTTTTGCCATCAACTTTCACAAATGCAGATCACGTAAAACAAAAGGGGTGAATGAATAATTTCTTTCAGAGTCACTTTTCTGGAAAGTAAATATAAAGTTTATGAAGGAGCTGAAATTCAACTAAAATCCATCTGGTGGAGTTGTGCTGTAAGTTATAAACCTTCTGTGCTTCTTAAGGCTCTTCCTGTTGCCATTAACTACCTTTGGTCCCACACTGATCTTCCCAACAGGCGAAACCAGGTTAGTTAACTTTGTAGATTTTGTCTATTCAGTCCATATGACAGTATTTCAGAGCAGTGTTTTTGAAACTCTGTTATTTATAAAGCTACAGTTAGAAAGAACGTCTGAACACAGAGACAAAAGAACTTTACCAAGAGTGCCTTATAGGGTCACATTCCTATTTGAATTCGCAGTCCCTTATTTCGAGCAACAATTTCAAAGTAATAGCAATAATGATTATTCCTCTGGCATAATTGGAAGCAGCTTTCATTGGATCAGATCTGTGGAACTCCAAAAATCAGTCATTTTTAAATGGATTCATCTTGTAACTTCAGGTTATGTACATATGACCTAGTCCCTCTTTGCAGAGGCAGAAGGAGCTGGCAGATGCATGGGGAAGTAAGGAGGTCTGTTCAGTTGAGTTCTGGGCACCTTATGGATTGATGCCCGTCAGTTTTTTGGGCCTCCCTAGTCAGCTCCCTGCATCAGGTTTTTATCAGAGGGTGGTGAGGCACTGGCAGAGGCTGCCAAGAGAGGTCGTGGATGCCCCATCTCTGGAGGCATTCAAGGCCAGGTCGGATGGGACCCCGAGCAGCCTGGTCAATGGCTGGCAACCCTGCCCATGGCAGGGGGGTTAGAACCAGATGATCTTTAAGGGTCCCCTACGACATAAGCCATTCTACGATCATGTTCTCTGACCACATTTTTACGCCACTAATAAGGCTCAGCCCTTGAGACAGATGAATGTTGTTTGTGGGCCTCAGGCTTGATTTGGCCAATTTTACTCCCAGCCAGCTTCCTGCATTCCCAGAGGAGATGAGTCACTGTGTGCCAGTACAGAGGTGGGCTGCAGGGGAAAGCTGCCAAGGAGGGGGGGAGGCTCTGCTTCAGGAAAGTCACCCTGCCCATCCTGCCTGGGACTGTGGTGGCTGCAGCACTGTGTGCCTACAGCAGAGGCTGATAAAACAACAGGGAGACACTGCTCTCTGGGAAGGCAAGGTACACGACCCAAGACTTCAGGCTTTGTAGGCCTGGGGAGCAATGAGTTAATAGGTTAATAATGAAAATGAAAAAAGGATCTTTTTGTTTTCTCTCAAACTTTGTTCACTTTCTGCAAACATTCATGTCGTTCAAATCCCATTTTCATGAATGAAAAGCCAGTTTTAATATCTCATATGCCTGTGTTTGCAGGAAATGAACTTCAAATTTGCTCTGGAACAGCTTGTCTCATGCTCAGGCAGGAAATGGAAATAATCATTTTATTTACCTGACCGTGTACTACTAATACACTTCCAATAAAAGCAGAGTATTTGCAGTCTTCAGGAGGAGATCATGTTAGTTATTAGGTGTGAATTACTTGCTCTACCTCGTCATACAGCAAGAATTTTGTTCTTCCTTCAACGTTTTTGGCTGCAGATTGATAGGCAGTATGAAAGACGCCAATCAACCAGCTGTGAAGCATGGTTCATTACATCAGATCCCATTTAAGACGGTCTGGAGTATTAAAGCTATTTAAATGCAAGCTAACTCCTAAACAGCATAATCCCCTTTGCTTGATGCACAAGCGCTAGTTAAATCTGCTCAGAAGACCAACACAGGTCTTGATGAGAGACCAGGTGAGTATCAGGTTTCATTAGCAAGTTTCAGCTCTGTAGTCGACAGCCTATATATCTGAAAGTTGAGCAGGCTGATGCCTAAAAAGAAAAACACTTTGCAGTAATAAATGGAAGGGATTATCTTCAGTGCTTCCTGTGAATACAGCTGCTGGATAGTGTTGTATTTGTTCACTTTGTACGGATAAAGAAACAAAACTGAACTTGTCTTAAGCCATCCAGGTTTAAGATAGGCTTTATCTCCCTGGTTGGAGGAAAAGATTAGCACTTATTAGAGCCTAATCTTAATCATATCCATTTATAAATAGGGCTTCAAATTGCCGAAAATATTTAAACATGATGAAATGGAAAGACTTAAGACGGCTAAGGTCTTAAGAGAAAAAAAAAATCCACAAACCTGAAGATTTATCTATGAAGATTAAAGTGGCTTTCATGACAAGGCCCTAAGAAAATAAAAGAAAATAAAAGATCAGAAGAGGGAAAACAGCAGCCAGTTTCTTTACAAGGCAAATGAAGTTACAGATGTGCTAAAATGGGTTACAAAATTATAAAGGCTTAACCATTTAGTTGCTGTTTCATAGCCAAAGACAACACAATTGTTTTCCTTTGGCTACTCAATTGTTTGTCTGGGTGTTTTGGCAGTCATCCCTTTTCATGTAAGAGTATTAAAGTATTCAGACGTATTCAATATTAAAAACAGAAGCACTGCTTCTTCTTTGTGTGCTGATATTATAGCAGAAGAACCAAGAGTTATTCACTGAGCTTGCAGTGAGGCCAATTCCAGTCTTACCTTGAAGGTCTTCCAATTTTAGCCCCATGAATCTTCCCCCTCTGCTCAGGATCACAGCCTTTCCATGATCACACACCATCAGGAGATGACGTGTCCAAGATTTTCGTTAACAAAAGCATACACAAACTTCCTAGAAGGATTCAAACTAAGAAAACCTCAACTGAGCTTTGTATATTGACTTTCACTTGACACAGTCACTGAATGTTGTGCTGTACCTCAGTTTTGCAGTTTATTTCTCTAATACCATTTTAGAGCTTCCTCTAATTCATGACAAGTTATTTATATGTCGTCATCAATATTTTATTTGAAAACTGGATGTGAGAAACAGTAATTGAGCTGTTTATACATGAATAATGACCAGTTTTAACAGCAATACCACATTATTTCCCTTAGCCCTAGCAGAAAAGTTGTTCAAATCTTTCACACATATTAAAAAAATGGAAGAATAAGACACAAAGAGGAATGCAGATCACAATGAAGTTTACAGCCAGAATGCCAACTTGTCATTTTTATATAACTTTTGCTGTCGTTGGTTACAATTTCAAGAAAATATTGCTTGTTTAGCATGTCTGTTGAGAAAGTGAGAAATTCTTCCCTAGAGAAAAAAGAAAAAAGGTTTTTTAATGTAACTGTTAAGATAACACAATCTAGCAAATACTTGTAGTCTTGAAAATTTTCATAGGCAATGAAAGAGTGAAGTCTTGCAAACTTTTGCTGGGTTTTTACTCTTCACTTGCTCCAGCTCTGATGTACGTGGTACAGTGTGTGCAAAAAGCTGATAAGGAGAGTTTGGTCTGCCTGTATTAAGGCTCTTTCATTGCAGAATCACTGCAAGGGCACATTGAAATGGGCAAAATGGAAAGCTCAGGTCCTCAGGGCTCAAAGGGATGCAAGTTCTTAGGGACAAATGTATCTTAGGTCACATTACTATCTTTTCTAACATTTAACAAGCTGTACAGAAAGCATTGTTATCAGCAGTAACGTTTGACCAGAGTCACTGACATTGCTGCTGGTGTTGAAAGGGTGAGAAAGAGTGATGGAACAAAAACGTTGCATTGAGAAACTGATTTGTGCATTGTCAGAGTGTTATATTAAGGAAGAACTGGCCTGATTTCTGTGTTTATTGCACTGGGAAACTTTCTATCACACAAAAATCTTTGCTACTTTTCTGTGATCAGATCTCAAATTCTTTGCAGACAGCCTTAAAGATCAGAAAGCCCAGATAAATTACTTTTATTAGTTCTATACAAGTTTTCAAGATATAAACTCTGGAATGTTTTCTCCCCTCTAACCATTTTATAGCAGACATAGCTCCCAAAGGGGTATCTGTATCTCTGGGTAAGCTATCTAAACACATTGCACAATGCATGGGAGAGGGAAGCATCTCAGGAAGCTAAAGCGGTGATTTTCTGAATCAGAGAATCACAGAATAGCCCAGGTTGGAAGGGACCTCAAGGATCATGAATCTCCAACCTCCCTGCCACAGGCAGGGCCACCAACGTCCCCATTTAATATTAGACCAGGATGCCCAGGGCCCCATCCAACCTGGCCTTGAACACCTTCAGGGACGGGGCATCTACAACCTATCTGGGCAGCTGTTCCAGCACCTCACCACTCTCTTGGTAAAGAACCTTCCCCCAACATCCAACCTAAATCTTCCCTCCCTCAACTTAAAACCGTTTCCCCTTCTGTATTGTTT
Source organism: Bambusicola thoracicus (assembly GCA_002909625.1). Lineage (NCBI taxonomy): Eukaryota > Metazoa > Chordata > Aves > Galliformes > Phasianidae > Bambusicola > Bambusicola thoracicus. The sequence goes on along the minus strand of PPHD01009601.1, from coordinate 8,882 downwards.
CATTCTTATCTATTCTCATTTTAAGAGCTGCAAGTGTAAATATATCCACTTTTAAAAACGCTCTACCTCATATACCTCCAGAGAAAAAAAAGGGAATCTTTTTTTCCCTTGATCATTGCAGTCAAAGAGGTCTCAAATGAACATTTTTCACCTCCCAGGAGAGCTTCCTTTCTGTAATGAGCAATCTAGGTAAAAGCGCCCTGCATTCTCCTATTGGTGAGTGGGATTTCCCACTTCCTTAAGGCTCTGTTTCTTTGCTTTGTTCTGAACTGTCATTGTTGACCTCTTTGTAAGCAACCAGCTTTATTTTTTTTTTGTAATTCTTTAACAAAGAAAAAGGGATTGAGTCAAGAAGGTTCCCAAAGAGATTGTTTTGGGATCCCAACTATGTTAGCCCAATAATCAACACAAGGTAATCAGACTGGGACATACCTGGGCAGAGGCTGAACTCTGGTGGTTAGGAAACTTCATGTTAAATCAAAGTTAATTAATCATTTTCAGTGCTTGAAATTATTATTTTTAACCTAGGTATTTCAGATCAGCCTAAATAATAAAACTACTATAAATGCCAAATGTCTTTACCTGATAGGTCTCTTAGATTCATTGCTCTTCTCGTAAAACTATTTACCACTTGCCATAAATGAACAAAATTATTGTAAACACTGGTGCTCTACAAATGAACCCTCTCTCAGAGTAAAATCCCAGCAGAGCCCACAAGAAATGTATTTATAACTACAAGCACTCAGTACGAGGGGTGGCTTCCAGCCCCATCTATGTTAAAGTTACACTGGTCATGGCACCACCAGAATGTGAAACAAGCAAATCATCTATGTTAGATATTCAGCAACAAGCACTGATGTCTTTATAGTGTAGATTTTGTAGTCTAACTGTTGGATCACTGCTGAGAAAAGACAAGACAGAATATCTATCAGGAAATTGCTGACAATGCCACAAATAAAGAAGAAAAAGATTCAAGTTATGTCCAAAAAAAATATATCAACAAATAAAGAAGAAAGCACAGAACAGCTGTTGTATTACGGACAAAAGAAAGAAAAAGAAGAGGCTTCAATGTAGAAAAGCTTTACTGCAGTCATTTTTTTTCTCCCCAAAAGAAAAAGCAATAGGAATTAATCACTTCTGCTGGCAAACCAGAGTTACAGACTAAAACATTAGAGCTGCAAGTACATACAAGTGATGTTAGAAAATCCTTGTTAGAAAATTCATTTAAAAACCATTACAGCAGAATAAGATCAGACATTTTTTGCCAATTTCAGCAAGCTGACAAAAGAAATAATTAGGTATCAAGTCACAGTGTATATGAATTAATCAATACAGCATTGTCTGGGTAGTTGTATTAAGATGAACAAGACGACAGTTATTGTATGGGCAGAGAATAAGCTGCTAGAGAAACATCTTTTTTATTCTGAAACTCAAAATTTCACATCATTTTAACACAGTGAATAAAAACAGTACTTAAGTTGTAATTATTAGATTGTAATTTCAGAAAATTACATATATTGAACTTCACATGATTATTCCGTGTCTCTGCCACTCTGTGCTCTAGCAGGCTTTTCCAGTGCTCCCTGCAAAACACAAAAGCTAAATATTCCAAAGAGAGGAATGTTTACTTAAAGGTACACATTACTCTGAACTTTATTTTTCCATCAGTTGTTAAATTTCCTCGCTGTTAGAAAATACCACACTGAAATGAAACATCAGAGAACATTAGAAATTCCATTTTCCTTACCAAACTGACCTTAGCTGCTCTTGTTATTTATTTGAACAAGAAAATCTAAACATATTATGCCTACTATAGTCAAAGTATTATTGCACATCTTTTTTTGCTCGTGTAGCAAAAGGCTCTGCCTGTGGATACCACAGATCCACCAATGGACCATCTGCCTCTTATTTTCCACCCATAAGTATGGTGTGTCATCGTCTTCCTGAGTTACATCTGTCAGATCACTTCACTGCTCCTCTGGAATGGATGCAGAAATTCAGCATTTCAGAGGAAGGTGTAGCAGGAAGGAAATGACCAACATTGCCCCAACCCTTCAGAACGACCACACTCCGTCAGAGACATTCATTTATCTGAATCTATCTGTGATGAGACACATTAGCCTACATAGTTCCCTAAATGCCTGTCATCACGAGAGATTCTCCATAATTCATTTCCGAAGACGCGCCGACAAAAATACCGATTGTGCAATTATTAAAAATAACAGTAATTTCTCTGCTTTTTATGGCAGAGAAATGAATGATCTGTCCTTGATTCAAGCCCATAATTTAAGAAGCATCTCAGTTTTGACATTTTAAATCCAACGCAGATCATAAAACAGCATAAATTTTCATTACAGGCGTATTGTTAAAAATTGTAGAGCGTGAGGGTGTGGGGAATTTCCTGTTTCCCCCTCGACACCCATTTACTGATTGTCATCATATGGTGCTGTAATGAAGTGCCAGAATTGCTGCCTTCGAGCAGAGAAATAAAGAAATGAAGCACAATTACTGCTCCCCAGCTGAGCAGTGCCAAACAGTCGCATTAGGATACTACAGCACTCAAGTTCTTCAGCTGTCTCTAGGTGAGAAACAAGAAAAGCTGGGATAAGAAATTAGGATTCTTTTTCTGACAAATTTTCCAATATAAGTACTTGCTTGTTTTAATGATTAATTTTTCTTAAAGTGAAAAATCTCAGCAGCAGGGCAATTACAAGGGAGAACATTCACCTCAGTCTTTAAATGGATGCTGTGTAACATGCATTACGACCTAGTGCAAATAATCATTGATAGTAACTGGCTTGAAATTGCAAATGATGTTAACTTCTTCCACTCAAGACATGGCATTTCATTTTAAAATGTATCCATGGGGCATATTGTAACTATATTCTGTTTTAACTACAGTTATTACTTTCCCTGTAGGCATTTGGCAAATGGAAGGCTTAAAAAGGGCCATTTAAGTGATGAAGGATATGCTCAAGAACAGCAGTTTACAACTGAAAGTGTGCTGGTTAAGAATTAAAATTTGATACTGGCAAACTCCATCGTTAAAATAAAGTCGTGTTATCTTCAATTCCCTATTACCATCCTTCCTAGATGCAGTAAATCATTTTCCCTGCACTAAAACAAGTTCACGAGCAGCCTGAGAACCAGAAAAGTAGAGCAGAAATTAATTTAGAGGCAAAACGAACAATCCCAAGGTGCAGTACAAAAGCAGTGCCAGTCTTTGGGGCACAGCAGCTCTGGGTTCACTGGGGCTGTGCCATGCAGGAGTACTCAGTTCTTTGCAGTGCCCAGAAGTAAGCAGGGTAACCTGGAATAGGGGTTCTTGTCCAACTCCTCTCCCTTTGTGGCTGATCCAAAACGCAATTGTGTCAGAAAAGTGGCTGGAAGAAAGGCAAGAAGCTATGTCTGGTCATGCTCAGAGGATTAGGGCAACAGTATCTGAAATATGTGAAGAATTATGCTTTTATTAAAATAGCAGTTCTCATTCTCAGGGGTAAGTTCCTCATCGATGTCTCAGCTATGAGGAATTCTTTCTTAAGGAAGCTGTTCATAAGCAGTTCCTGCTCCAGTGCTTTCAGTTGCCTGTGAAGCGCGTTCACCAGAACAAGCCAAACTACACCCAGTTCTTCACTCAGACTGATATTTGTTTGCTATTAGTTTCTCCAAAAGGAATAAAATTTGCTGTCATCTCCTATGAAAAGATCACAACGCTATCAGCCATTGTCTTTCAGGGAGAATTAAAATTAAGAAAACCCCACAGGTGTTCCACGGAGTCTGTGCAGAAGTCTGTCACCCCTGACAGAACAAGATTTCTCTTTACTTGTATAAGTGAGCAGAAGTGTTGATGTGTGTGAAAGCTAATCTGTGCCCACGGCTGTGATACTCAGCAGCATGTACACTTTTAGAGAAGATTATTATCCTTATGCCAGTGCTGCGCTATCCTTTAGAGTTTAAAACTCTTCGACTGTGAAGAAAATTTCCCTGCTGAGAGTCCGATTCTGGCATTGCAAACACACTTTACAACACAGGGGCTTTTCAGATGGCGAGAAGTAAATGTCCCAATGATCATAACTCCGTAAGCTTTAGAATATATTCTTGCATAGAACAGTATTAAGAATGCTTCTGATAGCTGAGAGTCAAAAGATCATCACTGCTATTTTCAGAGGAGGCTGGTAGCATCCCTGTTCTTTGCAGATGAGCCATTCATAGGGCCATGCTGAGAAGGCCATGGTGGGAAAAAGAGGTGCTGACTTCCAATTCCACCGAGCAAAGTCTTGAATCTGTCACGGATCACAAATTCATTGTAAAACAAACATTCTGGACATATGAGAAAGTGGGGAATAACTGGCAAAATACAATTCTGCAAAAGCTGTGGAGAATTTACCATCTGTTTTGTTTTCTATCCAGGTACTTCTGGGCTCCGAGCAAGCTTTTGTGTCTTGGAAATTCACCAGATTTAGAGCTGTCTGAAGAGTCCTCGTTGCTATGGCAATACTGTCCTTCCACAATGAATCCTTCTTCAAGGTAGAGGACGTTGGCAAGATTAATTTTTAATTTTTAATTTTTTTTTTATTTTTTTTTTGCAGCACAACAGGCAGAATTGGCTGGAGGGAGAGAACTCCTCACCCCCAAAACACAGCAGTTAGCAGCAGCATCTTTGCTGGAACAACACAAAACAGCTGTGTAGCAGCATTAGCTGTGCACAAAACTCACCCCATAACATGCCGAGAATCACAGTTTGGCACAACTAGCACTGCTCTGTGAATGAGCAGCAGTGGCCTGAGCATTGCTTTTCACAGTCCCTGCCTAAAGAGGGGGGTTGGAATTAGATGATCTTAGAGGTCCCTTCCAAACCACTCTATGATTCTACAGAATAGCAATGGGTGGAAGGGACCTTAAAGGTCATCTAAAACTTAGTGCCAGTAGGGCTGGTTTAATGAGGCAAACTTCACAGAATAGAATCATTATGATTGGAAAAGACCTCTGAGATCCCTAGGTCCAACTCCAACCCATCCCACCATGCCCACTGACCATGTCACTCAGTGCCACATCTCCACAGTTCTGGAACACCTCTGGGGACAATGACTCCACAAGTCCCTCTCCAGCCCATACCAATGCATCACTGCTTTTTCCAAGAATAAATTTACCTAATACCCAACCTGAACCCCCCGTGGCACAAATGAAAACTGTCACCTCTCCTTCTATCACTGTTACCTGGGAGCAGAAGCCGACCCTCTCCTCACCTCAACCTCCTTTCAGGGCATTATAAATAGAGCTATACAGTCTTTTCTGAACCTCCTCTCCAGACCAAATGGAAGTGATCAATAATGATCTGCCCTTCAACCAGCCCATCCTCACTGAGGTGAGGACAAGGAATTTAGGAGTTTGTGGAACATCCTTGTCCAGCTCACACAGACAAGGATACCTTGTCATGTCTGGCAAACCCCAGCAGGTGGAGGCTGCCTGCAGCTATAGGCAGAGTAGTGAAGGCTGAGAAGTGTGAGAAGAGACTGAAAATGCCCTTTTTTGCTTTCTCAGTTATGGCTTTTCTTTTTTTTTTGCATGCCTCTCTACCTGCATACCAACATACCTACAGCTGAAAGCACACCAGAGCTGACCCTCACAATGAACACTGTGGCAAAAAGACAGATGTGGTCTCATCGGCTTTGTGTCCTGCCCACATCCTGCCTGAAACACAATCTGATGGCTGCTGAAACCGTCATGGTCTCCACTTGTGGTGAGTGGAAAATGAGACAAAGCCACCCCTTCAGCATTAAGACCTGATCTATACTTTTGCAATACTGATGTGTCAAGTGATTTATGACCAAATTCGTTCCTGCCTGAAAATGCACTTCACATCACAAAAAGGTGCAGGGGCTCTAAGAAAACTAAAACATGGCTCAGTGCAGACATGGCACAGTCTGTCATTAACCTGAGGAGTTTCTTCAAAGTGTCCTATTGAATTTCATTCACTTCAAAAGCAAAGTATGAAAAAAGGCAATTTAAAGATAATGTACCAATGAGATCCTTTGCTTCTGTAATAAATTCATGCCAGGAGCTCAAAATACCAAGCGTTTGACCGCCTTTGATTGCACTGCAGTGTGGGCAGCTTGTAAGAGATACAGGTGAATTTTGCAGTCATTTATGTGCTTTGGCTGTCATTATTGAGAACACTTGTATTTGAGAATCTTCGCCTTATTGATTATGTATGTGATCCTAATTTCTGTTTTAGAAGCCTGAATCAACTGCACTTCCAAAGCACCTCTACTGATGTCACTAGCATTACAGCTAAACTGCTTTATGCCAGTGAATCGGTAGTTTAGCTTATTACAGTATCTTTCCCTCTCTTAAGTTCCCCTCTCACCTTATTCTGTTCCTCTTCTGCTGTCATTTTTACCAGCACAGAGGATACAGCATTCACTTATCACATCTGGCACCCACCTTCAGTGCTTGTGCCACACTGCACGGAGGCAGCGTGCAAGGAGAGCTCTCTGCCAGCGACAGACCACGTGGCACTTGGCACCTGCAGCAGCTCTGTTCAAATATTTCTGATAGGAATGAATTATAATCATCTGCCTGAATGAGCAGACTTGCATGTTTACGATTGCCTGATAGAACCCAGGTTATCCATTGGCACATTCATACTTCTGTGTGTCTAGAAGGGGCTGTGGTAGGAAACAGTTTCAAAGCACCACTAAACATCCTCAGAATTTTTATTCCAAGTGTCTGCACTTGTTAAGACTGTGTTCGAATGACAAAAAGTAATGAAAAGAGTCTTACTGCCTTTCTAAGTTTTGAGATTAAAGTAGCCTGGCTTCCAAACACATGAACTCACCTTTTCCACACAGATTGCACACAGTTTAAAATGGTAGCCAAAAAACTGTAGCTCGTGAAGACAAAACTGTGCCTTGTTTTGTCTTTCCTTCATCTTTCAGCATCTGTCTCTCCTTTCTGAAGCAATACCATTGAAAATGCAAAGTAAGGCAAGTAGAGAGAAGAGAACGGAGCAAATGCCAATGACACAAGTGGTATATATACAAATGTTGTATCTCTCTGACATACGTGACAGCACCAAACCTGTACATTATTATAATTATTGTGAAACACTCTTTTGCAATCAGAGTGGCTCTCCTGTTAAACATGAACCTGGCTTTTCAGTAGTGTGATGCTTCCATCCAGGGTTTTAAAGTACAGACAGATAAAAGCGTTGGTACAAATTTGACCTTAAGTGACACTTTGAGAATAGGGATTTTTTCACAGAGACTGGGAAGCCCAAGGTAAACTTGTCTTTAGAAATGCTGCTACCAGAGATTGACTTAGAAGTGCACTTCAGAGGGATCACCCGCCCACCCTTTCCTCCATTCAAAGAACTGCCACAGCATATTTACTTTCTTTTATGGGAATCTCATTTTTCACTGGACAAGCAATATACAAAGAAAGTGTCTCTCTCACAAGTTAACCTAGAGCATAAACTTCAATCATGTCAGGGCGCTGAAGGCAGGAGTTTGAAAATCATCTCACTTCTGCTCTTCCTTGCACCAAGCCCGTAATTCTGCTTATCACCTGCTTGGTCCTAAAGGCATCATCCAAAAAAGAATAAAACCAATGGGACCTTTCCCCTTTATTTCAATGGGTTTTGGATCAGTGTCCAAACACGTCAGGTTTCAGAGTGAAATATTTATTTAATTCAGTCAAGTTTTCCAAAGCAGCTTCCGCTGAGATCAATAGCAAAGTTACTGGTCTTTGGGGAGAGCAGAGATTAAGGCTCTGCTAACCTCTCTGCTTCTGAAATCTTAAGCAAAAGGAACTTGGATTTAGGCAGCAGTCATACTAAGCACCATTTAAAATATTGAGCTTTTCTTTGTTAATAGCAGTTGCTAACCACACTTGCTAACGCTTCAGTTGTTTCATGCGAATAAATATCATTAACCTGTCCCAAAAGCTGTTTAAAGGATTAATGCTTACAACTACCTGGAAAATTGTATCACACTTCCCTGCCATAGAGGGAGAAGTTAGGTATTAAAATAGTTTGAGTCTTTCTTTTTCAAATCAAGGACACAGCAATTCTTATCATGAAATCCAATAGGACCAATGCATCATGGCCCCTTCCATCCCTTCCCATAACAGAAGAAATCGGAAGCAAAGTCAGTAATCCCCCCCCCAATCAGCATAGCAGCTGCAATTCTACTCAGGGCTTTTTTTTGAGCAGATGAGGTTATTTTTTTTCCTGCAGATGTAGAAACATTTCTTAATCTGTCACTAGCTGAACAGGCGTGCAAGAACAAACAAACGGCATTAGCCTGTGAACAGTCTAATCCACAAAAGATATGGAGGCGTTAAAGGCACTGGAAATATGTAATAGAGCATCTCAAAAATTTGTGTTCTGTATGAGTTTGGGATGAGGCTGTTGTGACTTGTGCATATTGTCACAAACACGCTTCAACTCAGGACTGTTACCCAGTCTATGTGCTGTGTCTACACCCGCAGTTTTCTCTGCAGACATGGTACAAGCATACACTGTCACTCTATCTTTGTTGAATCTAAGATTGATTGAGCTTTAAAGAAAGAGAAGACCATAAATAATTTGCTAGATATTTCTGAGATCAACCAAGAGGACTTTTCTGTAAAGGCGATGCTAACTTAAAGCCCAACCTGTTGTGATCTCCTAGGACAAGAGGCAAGAGTTGTAGGAAGGTATGCTCTTTGTTCAAGAGTATGAAAGTTTCATTTCAAGCCAGGAAGATGGAAATAATCAAACGTAAGCCACCAGAGCAGTAGAACCACTGCCCATTCGCACCTCGGAATTGCTTGACTCTGCTCAGGGCAGACGTGCTGCAATCTCTTTGCAGTTCTGGCAGCAACAAAGGGCATTGCTACAG
>PPHD01009600.1:0-20481 GCA_002909625.1 Bambusicola thoracicus | reverse complement strand
AAAAAAAAAAAAAAAAAAAAAAGAAGATAAACAGAAAGAAAAGGAGTGGACGAAATAACCTGTGTTACAGAATATCAGCTTTCATTTCAAATGCAGAATTCCCCATTCCTTTTAAAAACATACTATAAACCAGTGCAAGAAGATGTCTGCCTTAATCTGCCAGGGGCTTGAAGCAATGGCTCTGAAAAGAGCCTAAGAATATCAGCAGTGATAGAGCTTCTGGCCTTGTTAACTATTTCACTGTTGATCAAAAAAAATGCAAGGAAAATTACACTCATTGCACATTTCTATACAATCCACAGAGGTCTGTCTAACCTTCTGAATTTGCATTATATGACCTCCTCCACGGATATGAGATGATTTCCAAAGAGCTTGAAGAATACTGCAATGCAAATGTAATCTTTTGCCGTTCTTTGCTGGAAGTTTCTCTGCATAACTCAGCAACAAAGCAGCACAGATTCTGCATCTTGGATGTGCCAAACATTCTCAGCATCCCCCAGATGTAGTAAGTGCATTAAAAGTATTATGTGTAACAGCACCTCAGCGCAGTGGCTTGAGATCAACCGGAACTGTATAGCTGGCCTAGCTCATCTTGGCCAAGAACTGATGATTTTCCCACAGCTTGACTTGCAGAGATCTTTGACACTAACTGAAGAGAGTGGGGAGGAAATAAAGAAAAAAAAAAACAAAAAAAAAAAAACAAAAAACAATGTTGAACAACGTTGTACGGACAAAGTAAAACTCCAGTTTAAAAAAGTGAAAATGCTAGGTATACTTTTGCTCTCAGAATACAATGCCTTGCAGGGACTAAGCTGGCAGTAATGATGTCAAATAAAAAACAACAAAAAACCATGAATGATCACCTAATTAAGCCTTGTTTTCCAATAAGCATACTCAGAAAGGCAAAGACAGAGGAAGTGGCAGAGCCTCCTCAGCTGCCATTTCCAGACCTTTGACATCTATTACTATGTTCAAAAGCCCACAACATTCGCAGTTTAATTTTGCTTTTTCACTCCCCATCAGCGTCACCAATGAACATTAGCTTCCAGGATGGCCTGTCTACAGCTGCTTGGTCATAAAGAAAGCTAGAAAAACACAGGCAATTCCTTATCCACTGGGCGTCACATTAGCACTACAACATAAGAAAAAAGATACTGTCTCCTCTCTATCCCTCAAAAAGCCAAAGATACGGAGGAGTAAGACAAGTGACAGAAACACTCTCTGCACAGAAACATTCCACTAGAGAAAGTTGTTCACGTTCATTTCTGCCTATACAACGAATTTAGATCATAGAATAACAGAATTGCCTGGGTTGAAAAGGACCATAACAATCATCTAGTTTCAACACCCCTGCCATGGGCAGGGTTGCCAACTAGGCTGCCCAGAGCCATATCCAGCTTGGTCTTGAATGCATCCAGGGACGGGGCATCCACAACCTCCTTTGGCAACCTGTTCCAGTGTGTCATCACCCTCATGTGAAAAACTTCCTCGTGATATCTAACCTAAACCTCCACTGTCTCAGTTTAAAACCATTTGCCCTTATTCTATCACTATCCACCCTTGCAAACAGCCATTCCTCCTCCTGTTTATATGCTCCCTTCAAGTACTGGAAGGCCACAAGGTCTCCCCAGAGCCTTCTCTTCTCCAAGTTAACAAGCCCAGTTCCCTCAACTTTTCTTCATAGGAGAGTTTCATAAAAACTTTAAATTTTAAACACCTGCAAGGAAAGCCTGAAAATGAGCCAATTGAGCAACCATGTAATTTTTTGATGTTGCTGTAATGCTTTCACTTCCCACTCCTCCATCTCCTCTTTAATTCGCTATCCTTAGTCATGTCATTCGTCAACTCTTACAACGCAGTTAACTTTACACAATCCTAGCACATCTGAATGCAGTATGCATAAAATCAAGTATGCAATTTCATAATGGGTGAAAACTTGCAAAGGCAGTACACCAGGCTATATGATGCTGTAAATTTTCCAGAACTATTTAAAGAAAACAGCTACTACAAACACCCCAAATTCCTTCAGTTACGAAGAAATACACTCCACAGAATGCTACAAGGTTTCAAAGTTTTTAAGAACTATCCAAAGAACAACAGTATAAGAGCAAGGGTAAAACCAGTAGTCAGGAAGAAATCAAAGAAGAAAACTGAACTATTTTTGGTAATAAGTTTAAGACAACAGTTTGTTATTAAAATCTGAATTAAAATTTTAAAGACTTACTAATATATATCAAATAAAGATAGTGTCTAGTTGCTCCTAATCTGTTCTTGTTTTTTAAATTTTCTGAATGCTTTCCTTCATAGTCTACAATAAAAAAGAGAAAAAATAACTGCCAAAGCCATGTCTAAGAAATGAATAAAAAGGCTTTGCAAAAGATACTTATCTGAGTATCGCTAATTTTTACAACTGGAATTATAAATACTGATGCTTTATTTAATTCTCATCCCCATACATCTTAAGAGATCAAATTTAAAGAGAAATATGAAAATAAACCCACTAAGAAATTAGCTTCTAATGCTCTCTTGTTACAGTCAGCACACTGAAAGCTTATTTTCCTGGAAAAGGTTCAAGTTTTTACTGGATACTTTCCAAGAAGCTCAGTGTCATAGTAATCTACCATTTTCCCCTCATAGACCCTGAAAGCACGCAGCCACCATCCAAACAATCTGAATATACGCCTCTAACCTGAAGGCATCTCTGAAGTTAACAAACGAATGCCTCAAAAAGATGCATCTATACACATGCACACACTACCCATACCTGCTGGGGAGGATCACAAAAATATCTGAATAAGATAGCTTTATGAAATTCACCAGGTAAAGCCATCTACTGTTTAGAGACATTTGTTGTCATGACATATGCTGTAATACAAAATGATAATTGAGATAAAAATGATTGAGATAAAAACAATGGCTCAAGAATACAAAATGTCAGTGATTCAACAACCAGTAAGAAATGGAAGTATTTTGGCACACACAGTTATAGGTGTACTGTTTTTATCTTTCATGTTTGTTCACAACTCCTGATATTATCCGCACTGTATTTCCTCTCTCTTCTGGCATACAATTCCAAAACAGTTTTTTTTTTGTTGTTGTTTTGTTTTGTTTTTGTTTGTTTTCTTTTTATGTTAAGATATGATATGGCAAAACAGCACAGAGGGAGACATGCAATAGCTCTTCCAGTGGAATGATCTGGGATATGCATGTTCACCATAAACAGACTGTGGTACAGAAATAGGACCTTGAGATCAGCCTTGTAACAGAAAAGACATCATTTTGCAGATAAGTACACCCAATGAGAAAGGATAGCATCAGAGTTTGGTAGGAAGTCTATACTCCCATACACAACTTCGCTGCAGCAAAACTGAAGTACTTCACAACGACAGTGAAAATACAGGTTATAGAAAAATCCAAGAAAAAGAGTTTAAAAACTACAGAATTGAGAGGGGGAAAAAAAAAGATGGATTAAAAGAACAACAACAAAACAAACAAACAAACTCTAGGCAAATACCAAGCTTCTTATTCCCTGAGAACCAGTAATTTCTGTTTTTGAGGATACTGATTCTAAGCAAGGAAAGCAAACTCCACTCAGAAAACTATAGGTAGAAAGGAAAAATCAATAGCTGCCATTAATAATTAGGGAAGCATTTATAACTCCTACATAAGTAACCAAGAAACTATCAGAATCATATCTTTACAGATTGTCCCAAATATCTTTAAAGTGATCTACAAATAAGAGAAGTCAATTCCAGAAACATGTTGTTGGGGTGAAAGGTAATACAGGCAAAGAACATTTCCACTCTTAATCATACACATAGGAACATATGCTCCTGTTACACATTTCATCAGGCGTCCTTCTTTCTCTTCTTAGGATTTTTTTTTTTTTTTCCACTCGGTAAAACAGTGTAGAGGGCAAAAGTAACAACAACAATGGGAGACCCACTACAAAGTCAAAGACCTGAGGTTAAAGAGGCTAGTATTTTCAGTAATGAAAAAAACCAACTCACTGCAAAGGGACAGGTGCATTTTTCCCCAGAATCTTAGAGTTCAGTAGTTCACTCTTCTGCCTGCAGGACTCTTCTCTCATTTTCACACAGAGAGGAAACTCTTTAAAATAACTTTTTATTATTATCTAATAAAGGGCAGCAATTCTTGCATAAATAATGCCACTTCAGCTCTCTTCTTTTTATTTTCCCCCACTCTCTTGCTAGCTTAGAAAAAGAAAATTCACCTCAAGAGAAGGAAGAAAGCACCAAGTGCAGCTGTGCTCAAAGTCTTACCAGAAGAAATGTCAGTGGCTTCCCATGTGCCACACATCTGACAAATAAGTCAAATTTCAGGACAGAAGGTAGTGATTATAACACACACTCCTTAGTTCTTCCAACGCTACTCTATGTTTTGTCATGGTTACAGCACACGAATCCACACTGTGTTGAATTTCAGCAAGCTGCCTGTGTTTGGGGTAAACACCTGGGTTGCTGGAATTGATCCAATCCTTCCAACCCATTCTATACTTTGACGACTGCCATTTCTGCTGCAGCCATGCTCTTGTGCAGACCACTGCAGTGCCTGCTCTTCTCACTGGCAAGCAGTCTCTTCCCACAGAACAAAGTTAGCTGTTAAAACACAAGGATACCATTCTCTGTCTCTCCCTCTAAGAAGACTTCATTAAGTGTACTAGAGTTCTGCCTTTCTAACAGTGCCCAGCAGTCAGTCAACTACACAAGACTTAAAGTGATTTCTTTTGCTCTAGCAAAAAAAAAGTTTACCTGTTACAGCAGCTTTGATGAGAGGTCTTGACAAGGATCAAATAATCTACATATAAGTCACAGCTCTGAAACTGCCAAAGGGTCACTTGCTCTATTTGCCTTAGCTTCTCCCAGCGATAGAACAGCTAAAGCAGTACTCATTTCAGAAACATTGTTAGAGGAGATTCATCAATGCTCCTGATGCATTCATATATTAAGAAAGTTGTTGTGAAAAGTCCATCAAACAGTAAGTGGAGAATTGTTTCACTAACAGAAGTAAAACATTTTGAAATTTCAGACAACCTAAAGACCTCTTAAATTCCATCTTTCAATACTGATTTAACATCTGGAAATGAAGTATTTTAGTCTGCATCCTGGTAACTAAAGTTCTTGCTCTAGATAGTATGATTGAAGACATGTAAGAAACTACTCACATCTGGAGGAAAACAAATGTTTAACTAATGCACTGTTCGGATACCTAATCCTCATTCATAGTGTAGGTAGCATCTGAAAACTATGGAAGAAGTTTAAATGACAAATACATAGTCCTGCTTGCAGATGATTGCAAAACATTGTTGTTTGAAATCACGACATGGTAACAACAGCCTTTAGGCTATGCAGTACAGTAATGATGTATGTTTAGATGGGCTGCATTTCCACTGAGTATGTAAGCACTGTTAATCTTTCACTTAAGCATACTTGGGTAATCCTTGCCTTCACCTTATTCACTATGTCTTTACTTTATATACTATTTCTCTTCCAAAGCAGAATTATTACACCACCACTGAAGTATTACATAGCAAACAATGGACCCAAAATCTGACAGAGTGTGCCAAATTTGTATTAGGTTGGAGACGAAGACAGCTTTCATGCACTGGAGTACACATCAGTATGGCAACACTGTTTTCTCCTGTTTATTTTCTGTTCATGAAGGAAGTCATAAAAAGAAAATACTGTACATGTTCATGCTGTAGAGCATGAAGAAAATTCTTCAAAGGACTCCTTATAGCCATACTGACTAACTGTAATTCAAAAAAAACCATACAGTGGTCAATTAGCTTTGGTGCCAGTGTTTGGAAAAACATGAGGCAGAAGTCAGCTGGCCTGCTGGATCAGATACAGTATGTGAGCTGTAGTACTTTTGTCATATGCACTTACTTTAGCATAACAAGCAGGGCCTCTGGCATCAGCATATTGGCAGTGGGATGTAATAAATGGTCTGCACTTCACCCTGCAACATGTTACTGACTGCTCCTACAGTGATAGACCAATATAAATTCAGTAGCTACAACAGCTTGTATAAAGAGGAAAACAGTGGCAGCCCATTCCAAGTGTAGAAACAGCATTTAAAATCCACCCTTGGAGAGGTTTTTCAGTAAATATGGAAGCTGGAATTATGTGCATTCTAATTATTTCTCTCAAAATTCCCTAAAAAGATCTTCTGTACTTCATTTTCACCGTTTTTAAATTTGGATAATGCTGCATACGGTAGAGATTAATTTACATCAGTCCTCACTTGCAAGACTCTCTCTGAAGGCAGCACTTGGTAATGGGTGGAGAAAAACACTACAAAAAAAAACACCTCTTCCCTCCTGATCCTCAAAAAAGCAGCACCTTTGACCTAGCAATACTTCAAACGAATCATTCAAAACAGAAAATATTCACCTAAAAGCATTCTACATCTACAATTTCCTCTTCTACAGTTCTATTTCAGTGTCAAAAAAAATTGCAGACCACATGTTCTTAGCATACAAACAGCAAACAAGAGTCATTAAATAGGGAGAAATGAATTTCAGTATTTCTTTAGGTAGACAAACACAACTCAAAGCACATATACATTAAGTCAATCTTGTCTGCCACCTTCCTACTATAACAATCTGCGTACAATATATAGCAGGTGGCCACTTTGTTTTACAGCATTTAAGCTTCAACGACCGTTTAATGCCAGCACAGTCGTTGAACAAACAATACAGAAAGGAACTGAAGAACCTAAGATGAGTGACTTGTGCCAGTGCTACAACATAGGCATTTCCCTCCCCTTTCCAAGCAGGAAAAAGTCTACCACACAAACTGGACCACCAAACATTCTTAGTTTACAGTAGAAAAGCTTCTGCCGCACCACCCTGTGGTAAAAAGTCTGCCTGCAACTGCATTCCCCGCTCCTGTTAAGCTTGAAGGCCAGGCCTCAGCCCTCCTCCATCATGTCACAGCCAGCAATGTCAACCTAGGCCTGCTCCCCTCAATCAAAAAACCACCAGAAGTCCCTCCCCTCTCTTCTTTACTTCACAAGCATGTGCGAAAGGCAGAAATAACCTACCACGCGAGGAGCTGAAAATGCTTCTGCAATGCTACAAGCACCTTAGCACCTAACAGCAGGAGCTCTGCACCACTGGTGCCCTGGGAATAAGAGCACGCAATTACACTAGGTTTGTATTACAACTTGCGTGCACTTATCTGCACCACAACACTTTAAAAACTTTGCATGACTGCAGAATAGCATATGGTGTATTTAAACAGACATTGTTCTCCACATCTGTAGAAACAGAACATTTGCTCAAAAACAACCAGAAATTACACACCTTCTGAGATGGGGCAAACTAGCGCCTCAGCTTCAGACGCAAGATGGAGATTTTTACTAGGGGGGTATTAAAAAAGGAGCTTTATGGCTTGACAGTTATATGCCACAATACAGAAGCATCCTCTCTTCCAATAACTGCCATTTGCTTATATTTAAAATAGATAGTAAAAGTGACATAATAAAACAAAATGCTTAAGAATTAAACCAAAGCCTTTTTCTCCCCCTTTTTCTCAGATGTATAGAATGGTAAAGGCAAAATCATTTAAATTATTTCCTTAGTAATACAAGTAATATTTAAATAGATTTAATAGCGCTGCTCCAAACCAATGAATTATGAGTTTAAAACCTATTAAAATGTAATGTTTTTTTCCTGAGCTGAGGGGAGAGAGATTTAAATCCACTGAATTTTAATATTTCAGCTTGAGCTGCAGGAGGTAGAGAAAGTCCAAATGAACTATTCCATCAGCACCATTCAAGCATGAACATTTTAATCAGTTTTACTTCCTTGGAGTTCTCTAACACAGTTTACGCTGTCATTCTCAAAGCACTTAACACAGAGAGTGTGAAAAACCACCAAGGCTTGTTATTGCCTTTACAATTGATGGCAAATAATTTTGCAGACTTCCTATCATTAAAATGTCACTGCTAAAAATTGAGGTTCAGCATTTCTTGTGCTAAACTGCATTTTCTTTGAACACCATCACATACCTGTTCTTAAGTTTTTGGTGCATTTATCTCTCCTGTGATAAACAGGAACACAAGCAGTAGCCTCCATTTCTGTCTTACTACCCAAACACAGTTGAAAACCAACTGTTTTAAAACAGGGAAAAGCATACTCTGGTAAAATTCTTATAAAGTTACAAGTTAATTCCCTGGTTCCCTTATTAAAGTACAACCGCATTCACACAGCATGTTCCGATTATATAGTATAGTGGATTAAAAAAAAAAACAAAAACAAAAAACATTTTAAGGGAGTTAGACAACTCAATTTAGTAATACAGGAAATGAAAACATCATTCCTAATTAGATCATATTGTTGATTTAAGGCTACAATTTGTGCACTGCTCCAACAGTGCGATCTTGCAGTTTCCGATTTAAAACCATGGCAGCTACGACACTTGACAAGACCAACTGGATGCACCATGTTGCTCACGCCTTTGCACCCAACCTGGAAAGGAACACTGAGTGTGCACTACAACTCCTCCAAGCAAAAACCCCACACCACACCGCCCATGGCAAATACCAGACACAGATTTACAATCCTCTTGCAGCGTGCTTATGACACGTACTTTTGGTTTAGTTTTTCTCATTGTATCTCTCAAACAGAAGATGGATTATATTTAACTTGTTTCAGTCCGTCAACAGCTTTAAACTGAACATGACCTGTGAAAGAAGTCATTATAACTGTGTTTCATTCCATTAAACACAACGAGTTTATTGTCAGGAGAACAAGCAATCTCTCTGGGTTCCAGGCTCACTTCAGTATTTTGCATTTAAACTGCACGGATCAGTGATTTGGTTCATTTACCAATGAAGATAGAATAATATTGCAAAGTTAAAAAGGTGCTTCATCAGATTCCATTAAATCAGAGAACATTCATATAAAAATATGTATGTGAAATATAAAGAGAGACATGATTTGTGTACATTCAATTCTTTTCTTGTGCTACACTCCATGACAGCAAAATCCATTCTGAACTCCAGCCATAGCTCCTCCACTCAAACCAAAGCAGCTCTGAGTCAAGGAAACA
Source organism: Bambusicola thoracicus (assembly GCA_002909625.1). Lineage (NCBI taxonomy): Eukaryota > Metazoa > Chordata > Aves > Galliformes > Phasianidae > Bambusicola > Bambusicola thoracicus. Next base: position 11,401 of record PPHD01009600.1, on the reverse strand, counting down.
CAGAGGCCCCAAATACAGAGGAATTTATACTACATCTGTATTTCAAAAACTCATGATACTGCTTTTGTCTTCTTCCAGTACACATCTCAATGGGAAATAAAAAGATATATTCAGAAGAGCTGTGAAGAGCAAGCAAACACTGGAAGCTTTTAAAATATCACAATGTTAAAAGAACACAAACTCTGTCAGACTTACCCAAGAACAAAATAGCATAAGACAATATAATGAGAGCCATGATTTCTAATTATGTTTTTTTTTCCTTTTACCAGTATCCACAAAATATGACAAGCCTCTTTTAGTCCCACGCTACATATTCAGACTCCAAATCTAAGTTCAGATGTAAAATTATTGCAGCTGTTCACACTGTTCACACACTAAAACTGAAGATTTTCTGATAACCTGTTATTCTGTTTATTCCTTTTTTTTTTAATGAATCTCTTTAAGACTGAATTAGATTATTTCCCCTTAACTCTGAAGCACATGGCGTTTTCAGTCAGTACTGCTCCCATTTCTCTAAAAATGAAGAGAGATGCTATGCAGCATTTCCTAAATCAACATAAAACAAGAGTGAAAAAAGAAAGTACTGAAAGGTGAAATCACCCTTCTGAGGGAGATGAAAGCTATCCCATTTTAATGCACAGGACCAAACTTCAGATATTACAAAGATTTCCGGCAATGGAATCTCAATTGCCTTGAAAAGATAAATTCAGACAGCAACAGACAGAACAGAAAATTTCCTTCTGTCTGGTGGGGGCAGACCAAGAGAAGTAACTGCGAGGCCCCCAGACAAGCATCCAGTCTGTTTATATCTATTCTGAGTAGTTTAGTGGTTCATGAAAGCAGGATAAACTGAAATAACAAGTGCAATAGGCTCTACATCAATAAACTTTCTCATTCCTAGGATACAGATTACTTTCCACAGTCTCCCTAATATATGCAAAGGTGAATGACAAAACTGTACACGAACAGACTGTAAAGTATTCATATGCATGTGTGTGTGTATGCACGCGCACACAGAATGGTATGTGCACATACATACCAATAGTACACACGCATGCAAGGCAGACACACAAAAACTTCTACAACAAAGAAGCCAACCTTTAGCTACTTTCTTTATGCAAAGAATGCTAATGGAAGGCAATATTTTTGGTTAGGTAATGAAAACTAATTGGGAAATTATTCATCTCCCACTTTCCCCACTGGAGCGTAAAAGACATACAACAAATGTTATTCATGATTCTACATGACTCGCTCTGATTCACCCCCTTCTTTCTAACGGGCACTTCAGAGGAAATAAAGGTTACTCTTTTCCATTTATATCTTCTAATTGACTACCAGTGTTTTCTTGTGGTCAGAGGGATAGAAAACAGAGTTAGAAACAGACTATTAAAAACAAGCTGCAATCAGACCACTGCTCTACACTACCGTCAGCAATGATCAGAGAGTCCTGATTTCCTTGTTAAAAGACAGAGGCATAATTGAAGCAATATCTTCACTTCAGATTGATTATTCTGCGACCCTTATCCACATCTTCACTCAGCAATTTGAATTTTAATGAAAGTAAATGGAATAATTAGCATTTCAAAGTGTGTTTGATACACTGAATAAAAAAAGGAAAAGACTTTTATGTATAATCTATACACAAAAGAAAAAGCATTTGGAAGGGGGCAGAATATGGGAAGTACAGTTGTAGCATCTTCATTAGAATAACTTAAACAACTGCTTGCACCAGCTGCATAATTATACATGTGAATAATGTGCTATTAAGCTATGACTCCTCACCTTTATTTTATGTAGTGCAAGCAGCCATAGCTTTTGTTATTATGCCTTTTCTCTCCAGTCATAAAATGTAAACACTGTGGCTGCCCACACCCATAAACCTTGCAGGGGTTTCAGTGAGCCCATACCACTGCTAGTAAAGCTTTTACAAGAAAGGCTCCACACACATGCATGGGAGCCTGGCACCTGTGAGTGAAACAGGGAAGGGATATTTTGCCGTATGTTGTTTCCAGGATTTTTCTGTTATAAAAAGTAACTAAATTATTTTGCAAAGTAAATACGAATGTGTGGTGGATATTTGTAGTCTCAGACCACCGTGCAGAAAAGCACATGAACAGTAGCAAAGGGAACAATTCCTTGTTAAAGTTTAGTGTGTCATACAAAAGCTGTTAGCATGGTGCAGAAGCAGACAATCAGGCAGTATACAAAGGAAGCAACATGATTTAAAAGGGTCAACAGAAAACAAATATCCATCCAACTTCAGGGAATGGATACAACACAGGCATTAACCTGTTCGTCTTCTCTGAACACTACAAGCAACATTTTTAAGCAGTAGTCAGAGAGACCAGCCAGTCTTTTACCAAGACCAAGCTACTGACCTTCTCCACTGCTCCCAACTTTAAGCCCACTTGATGGAAATGCTTGGGGTGGGAAGGGAAAGGAAGGGAGAAAGGTTTTTATAAATGCTATTAGAGCTGAAATGGAAAGACCACATACCCCAATGATTGCGTTCAGTTCTGCCATGGTCACTTGCTTGGCACGCTCCACAGCCTGCACCACTTGTTGCTGGTGCTATAAATGAAGATCAGAAACAGAATAAAATTATTTGTTTTCTAAATTACTATGCACATTTTTGTTTGTTTGTTTTTTCTTTTTTTGCTTTTCAATCACACGTTTAAAATGATAGTTCTCTAACAGTCAAATTCTGTGTATAAAGAAAGGAGAAGATTTTATTTATGCCATTACTTGCCTGGAATACCCTTGCACCAAAAAGACCAATTTTACAACCCACTTGAGGGCCCTTCCTTCCTTTTGTTCATCAGTGCTCTCCCAAACTTACACATCACCTTTAAAAGCAAATCACTTTCCTTACAGTCACAGAAATGTCTTGATTAAAAAAAAAAAAAAAAAAAGCATACTGAAAATGAAAGGTATGTATTTTCAACAACCACACAGCGCCCACATGACTGAAGGATATACAGACTCCCCTCCTTGGTACATTTCAAAGCAGCTCAACCATAAGAATGAAATTTAAAATGCCATTCACAATTCTGTCAAACATGTGAAAGAGAACTAATTATTTCAATCCCCAACATGTAAATTTTAATAGCTTTAAAAAGTCCATCAAAAACACATGGTCTAATTAACAACACAGTTTACAAGCTTCAGTGGTTATATTATCTCAGTTTGAGTGATACTGCATTCCTGCAGTAAATTCAAAATTGCTGTATGCTGAAAAGTGATTGGTGTTTATTTGAAAACATCAGCTACAAATAAAGTAAGGTCCTAATCCTGCAGCCAGACCTCTGCCCGTTTGGAGCTCCACCAGTGGCAAATTTATTTGTACGTGCAGCTGTGCAGGGTCAAAATTACAATGAGAAATTGGTGCAAGGGGTGGGGAGGGCCCAGGAAGAGAAGCAAGCAATTGCATGCTCAGTGCTGGGAGTGAATCACCTGTGATTTACGGCCACAGACTGAGCAAAGTAGAGCACCTCAAGCTCCGCTCAGGGGAGGAAGGGCTCTGCTGCACCTGGATTTGACATCCTTAGATATGCCAGTTCCTGGTGCTCCCCACCCAGCTTCATTAGAAAGAGGGGACAGAGTCTGCCATACAGAAACAAAAATGGCTTTGTCACTTACAAATTCCCTCTGCTAAAGCACAGAAAGCGGATACCAGCAAATAACGAAGGAGGTAATTTAGAAACATTCTTGGAATGAGGAAAATGGTTTTAAGGTTTGTTTGTTTTTAAGTAAAGAAGAAATAAATGAAGGAAATGCCAGGAGAGCGAATAACATACTATAGCAAACAGAATCACAGCAGTCCCATTTAGGGTTTTCTAAAGGTACAGTGCTAACATAAACCAAGCTGTCAGTTAAGAGCAGCAAATGTAAAGAACAAAAAAGAGGGCTGAACATGAGCAAATGTGTTCTTGGCTTGGAAAAAAAAAACTGCAGTGAGTGGCGTATCAACACCACGGATAACCATTAAAAAAGGAAATTGCAATTCTCGAGCTTCAAGTTCCTGATGATGCATTATCATCTCCAGATCATCACATGGTGAGGACAGTACAACTTACATCAATAATGTAGCTGAATGTTCTGTGATATGCGGCTTTACAAGGCAGGGGGGGGGACCAAAAAAAATTACCCCACCATATTCTGGTGGAGGTCAATTACACCCAAAAAGGATCATAGAATTTTTGATCACATCATCAAATTAACGAGAAAAATCCTGATCGTTAAAAAAACCTCTCATTTATTAAACGGATCACAGTCATCATTGCTTTCCTGTCATTTTCCTACGTAATGCTTTTTTGCATGGATATAAAGACAGGAATGCAGCCCTATGTATGAGCATTCTTCTGTACAGTTATAATACCCATCTACTTAAATTCTGTTCCCAGGGTCACGGAAAGAAAAAGAAACAACTTCCAAGGAACCTGCAGAATTCTGGCCTGAAAATGTCAACAGTATTATAGAAATGCTTGTAATTTTCATCCAGGCTTTGGAAAAATAAGTTGACTCTACAATCGTTCAAATGGCTCTGTTTCTTTTACAGCACATACACAAACAATGGATCTGAAGAGTATTTGGGAAAACGCTGTTTCATTCCCAGGTGAGAAGAAGTGGAAGTGGAAGGGTCAAGCACCAAAATCTCTCTTCAAGATTTCTGCTGAAAAACATTGTAAGACAGAAATTCCCTAACCAATCACACAAAGCATCTTTCATTGATTCTAATCGGTTTGGGATCAAGCCTTCATAGAGAGGCAAAAACCCAGGGGCCTTGTAAAGCTGAACCTAAATTAGGTATGGCAGAAACAATTAAAACTCTCTGCTGCTAGCTGCTTTAACATTGATTTAATCTTCAGTGCCATGGTATGCACAACAGAGAAAATAGATGGTCTGTAATTAGCCTCTCCATCACTTCCAACTCAGCAGAGCAACCTAGCCACATCCAACTCTCTCCTATCTCCCTGAGACCCCAATAGGGGGCTCTCCCCATGTGACCCATAAGCTACTTCAAATCACAGATGCGAACAACACACATCAATGCATCACAGCAAGAAAAATACTAGTGGCATCCATACCAACTCACACCTTCTTGGCATGGGAATCCCTTACTCATCCAATCTTTTGTGCGTGATGGAATGAGGGGTTTCACATCACTGACCAGAGACTGGGCAGTGCCTGGAGGTTTCTCTATGTGGCAGAGCAGACAAAGAGGCACATGGTAGTGGTCCAGGGATGCAGTGTGGCCCAAATGCAACAAAAGGATGCAATGTGAAGGACAGGCAGCACCACAGAAAGCAGGGCAGCCACCAGCCCAGACCACTGCTGTGGTCCAGCACAGTGCTTGGGTGCACACACTGCATGTGCTCCAGCAACCAGTGGATCACATTAGCACCAAGCACTAATTGACCCATCAAATGATCATGGAAAGACTTAGAATCAAATGAAAAAAATGCCCCAAAATAAAATACTTTTACTTTTTTGTGAGCTACATGAAGACAGGGTGTTACAGCTTTCACACATTTTAATGCCAGCCTATCTCCTTGCATGCAATCAAATGACAAGACCACTACGTTCAGCTAGGAGAAAGCAGTATTTTGCATACCAAACCAGAGCAATGAACTTGGTGCCCTGCCTCGCCTGTCACGCAGACTAGTATCATTTCTCCTTTTTAACTTCTTCCCTGTTTCTGCTCCTCATCCTTTCCTGTTTTCTGCTGGGAGTGGTGTCTGCAGTTGCCTTATGCTGAAAAATCTCCTCCTTTCGGTTTCATGGTGGGTAGCGACGACAGAGACCACAAGAAGGACGTAGGCGTTTTTGCAATCACACTGCCTTACCACACTGTCACCTAGCCCTGATTCCTGTGCATGCGTTGCATGGTGGAAAATACCTGTTTTGTTTGTTTGTTTTAACATATTGGAGCTCCCTGCTGCTTTCAACAACAGGAAAGCCATAGTAATGGCAGCCAAGCGGCGAAATTCATGCACGGGAGTTGGTGTTAAAAATGTCTAATTCCAGCCTTCCTCCAGCACCATTTATAAAACCCAATACAAAAATTGCAGATAATTTACTTTGGAGAAGCAGGTAAATTCTGCTATGTTTTATTTATAATATTTTTTGTTGTTTTATTATCTGTTTAGAGGGAGTACAGACCAGATCTTGCTTAGGAAATGAAGCAGCATCATTCTGAAAAGCCTGATCTAGAGACAGCATAATGAGATGAAGCAGTATTAAAAACACCAGTAAGCAAAAACACATCTACAGTGGAGTACAGCACATTAGAAAACTAAGAAGGACCACCAGGGTCACTGATTTCAGAAACTGCAACTCAGAGAAAATATAATAACCACTTCACAAGATCCTAAGAAAACTATTAGTGATATATAAATAAATTTCTAATAAGATGTTTTCCTTGGTAGAAGGATTAAAAGGAAGCTATCACATACACACATATGTAAACATGTATATGTGATAGCTTCTTTATATTTTCTATTTCAGCTTGTCTTGGGCAAGATTAAGATGGAGGAAAATAGTTTTTTCTTCTCAGACTCTCAAATCTCAGACCAATGGTTACTGCCTTTTGAATAACATTCAGGGACCTTGCTCAGCTTCTGTATAATGCATGTAATGTTCTTCATCCATATTTACTAAGCTTCAGAAGCTCCTCTATAGAATATCAAGATAGAGAAGAGTGAGCATGGCCAATGTCCATCCTGCAAAAGGAAAACTATCCACTAACAGTAAAGTGTTTGAGAGGGAAGGGCTGCATTTAGGAACATATGCAGTATTTTCTTTTGATTGTTTCTTTGCATATATGCATGACTTTGGCATTTGACTGTACTCCTAATTCAGTGTGACCACCTTGTTTTGCATGGGAACTGAAAGCTATTAAAGGACAGGCCATCTAGCTTGTTATTAGCCAGTTCACTAGAAGGGACTGTGAATCTTCAGAAACATTTCTGATAGCCTCTTCCAGCCTACAGAATGCTTGCAGCATAGATCAGACAACTTATGTGTGTGCATGTGTATAAATATAAAAACAGTTGATATTTACCCTCAATTAGGTAACTGTGATCCAAGAGCAACTCAGTCACACCGAACAAATGCCACAATCCAGCACACGTCATTTGGTACTCAGTGCACACAGGCAGGGTCAGACAGCAACAGCCACAGTCTGCACTGAGACACACAGACATGCCACGTTGACAAGACAGGAACCAGCCTCAACCTGAAACCCACACGTCTGAGGAAATGTCACACTGTGCTGCAGCTGGTACACCCAAATGAGAAGCAGCATAAATTAGCAGAGGTGTAGTCTACACCTTTATGCCTAAAATGAATGGTCTCTAACCAGCTAGATCATAAGAGGATGCGAACATCAAACTACCTACTCCAGCCGCACACTATCAAAACTATGTTAACTGAATGCTAACAACTTCCAAGTATTTACCTATAGCCTGTGGGCAACTCCTTCCCTGTATTTAATAGAAAGTACCTTGAGCACACCAGTATCTCACAACATCACACAGAGGTGGAAAATGACTATTGCAACACAGGAAGTCTGCAACAGCAGCGCAAATTGAACACTGAACACCCCTGAGGTTCATCTCATGCCTCAACCACAAAGTCACTCTTTTCTATTGAAAAGGGGAAGTTTGTATTTCTTAATGCTACTTTTTAGTTTTTTCAAGATGAAGTCAATATAAAAACAAGATACTACTTGACTGCATATATAGGAGGTTTAGAAACTTAATTTTTGATGAATAGGTAATTTAAAGCACTGTAAAACTGACTAACACTTGTGTCTGAAAAAAATCTTGAATATTTTACTGGTATGCTCCTTGAAATAAAGCAGGCAGTACTACACAGAAGGGTGACATATTGTAATTGCATTCATTTCAAGAGATCTCTAGTGATTTTGGCCACAATTTCTTACTTCTAAGTGAGTTATCGCAAGTCATTGATTCCTTACAAAGTTAACAAGCAATAAGACAAGTTAACCTGGTGCTATTATGAGGCAATAATGTTGCCATCAGTGCATGTAACCACTGTATTTTGTTCATTTTTCCCTCAGGCACAATACAAAGGAGTCTGATCACATTTTTCAGGCACTGTTCCACAATTAGACTGTATGCAAACTGCATAAACAGCAAAAGCACACTGCAATTCAGTTCTCTATTAATCTAGATGATGAAATAAAGAGGCTTCCATTAAGACACTTAGTTCTTAAAGATACAAATTAGATAGGAACTAAGACTAGCAGAATGCTTCAAACTGGAGACCAATTTTCTCTTGACCCATCAGCATATGCCTATACAGTCCAATTGTAAAATATATTTGTATTATAGAGGTCGAAGAATCACCAAGATTTTCTTAACCCCAATATGAAAAGTGTCACCTTCAGCAGCATTGTCACAATATCTGAAGAGTTTTTTTGTGCTTCTGCATTCAATCCTTCTAGTCCCTCTCCCACCTTATCAAACTAGAAAATACACTTGCCTCCAAGTAATACGAATGCGTACAGCAACTTTTTGGAAGTGCTCCCTTTTGTCTATGTCACCACATACAAAAATGCCTTATTTGTGAACTTTTCTTGACCTCTCAATTTCCTGTACAAAGAGCTTCAACATCACAGAGTATGCACAAAGAAGCTGTAAGCCTTGGTAAACAAGACACAGGCAAACAGCTGAAGGAAAGTTTGTGGGCCGTGGTTTTGACAAGCAGCGGCTCACTAGGGCAGAAACCATAGGAAGGTCTGTTTTCAGACCTAAAACTTCTTAAAGCTCTGACCTAAAACCAGAAAAAGTAAACAGCACTCACAAAGCACAATGACACTGGTGTGTTTAAGCCCTCATGGGGTTGTGACAGAAGTGGGACAACGTAATTTTTTTAACTTTACAATCTCAGCCATCTTTGTTGTCTATCTACATAGTTCTTAAAGCAAGCATATCAATGAGAAGATGCTGCAATTAGTTAAGTTCAGAGTTATTTTAAAGTGACACTCTCCATGCTTAGCTTGAAGTCCAGAACATTGTCAAACAGTTATCAGGGCACTTGGCTCATCATTCAGAAGTTACTGCATGCGAGCTCCACAAGGGAGATTAGCCTTGACTAATAAGATGTAAGAAATAAGATGCAGAGCCATCACAGTGCCTCCTCTCTTTCTAATACATGCACTTAAATTGTGCTAATTCCAGCTTCCAGGAGAAGAACTCCTGGTTGGTGCAGCTGCAGGGACTGGAAAGCGAGATGAGAAACAGGGCAGAGAAACAGAAGAGTGTCTGAGCTCACCTAAGCAGGATGCCATTAACACTGAAGCTCAAAAACTTAGTATATTTTCTTTTTTTAAATCCATGCGAGTACATAGAGGGAATGGAGGCTAACACTTCCAAAATCAAAGCTGAGGGCCAAAATCTGTCAGTCACTGTGAACCAAACACGTCTCTCTTCAGATGTACTCTAAGCTCACTTCCTCCATGGTGAGAACCATGCTTGCCCCAGGAAAACCAGGCTGGGACCTGGAAGCAGAGCAGCACGACCTGCTATTAACTACTGCAATAACGCTCTGTTCAGGAATTCTTCTGAAAATAGTAGCTCCAGTAGGAGTATACTGGTACAAAGTTTCTAAACACTGTACTGCATACTCTGGAAGAGATGTCTCTGTCATAGAAATGCTGATCCTGTGTGTTTGCCAAGATCACAGCTTTGCCTGCCAAGAACTCAACCCTGCCTTTGTTTCAAAATCGTGACATTTTCGTGCTCACTTTAGCATGAGTATGAATCAGCTTTACACCTCATTTTTATATGCTGTGTTATTCCTGTGAGGCAAATGAAAACCCATAACTAGAAGTACAGTGATTCTGTAGCAAAATATGAAATCAATGGTTACTTGTTTCAGATCCATGCAGGACTTGAATTCTGGACCCCCAGAAATATAACTGGATTATCATACATCATTTAGTTACCACAAACCTATCTTAAAAGGCAAAGAGCACTGCCACACTCACAAACATTGCTAGGTTCTAGTTTTGATAGCATGATTTTCATCTCAAACACAGGCAGATGCATACATGCACATACACACACAGAGCATTAGTAGAATGCTGATGTTGAACACATGGCCTTTAGAACATAGCAGGACTAACAGCTCCCCTGAAAAGCAGTGGTACTTTACCGGACAGCTGAAAAGGTTAAAAAAAAAGTCCTAGCACAACCTCAGCCACAAATATGACGTTTTATGGATGCACTTCAAAGAAATACAGCTTCCAGCTCTGACTTCTATGCTATAGCAGTGAAACCTCAAATTAAACAGAGGCATACGCAACTCTCCATCCCTTGCCCCAGAGGGGTGGGCAAGGGAAGCCATCACACACCCAATGTGTCCTTTCATGAACCACACTGACTTTTTCCCCTCACCCATTCCTGCACCTATAAGGCTCCATGCAAGATCCAACCAAGTCCCCTAAACTCCAGTGCCCTTCGAAGTATCTACTGAGCATTCGAGATAATACCAGCAAATCATAATTTCAAGAAAATAAGTGCTTACAGAAATCAGCTTACAGTGAGTTTCAATGTTCTGTCTATACTGCAAAAATACACAGAATGAAAGGATTTAAAGGTACTAACTAATCTGGGATGAGAAAACAGGCAGAAAAAAAAACTACACTCGTAGGTCTGTGAAGCATCACTGCTCAGTACACCAAAACAGAAGTTTCTGCTGAACTTCAAAGCCTTCTGCCAAGAATGTAGCTCAAATCATGCCTTCCTACCATTTTGGCAAGCTATCCTCCTATTTCAGATTGACAAAGTCAGAATTGAGAGCAAAACTACATTTGTACATGACAGCAAAATATTTAAACAACTAAAATTTTGTTTAACACATCACAACACTCTCCATTTCAAGTAAGTACATATAAATTACATTATAATGGAATTGGAGAAGGTAATTAAGCTACAACAAGTATAGCACACTGGAAAGTCAAATGCAAGCACTGTGAGATTCTTGAGTGAACTGTCTCAACACGAAGTCCCACTTCAACAAGAGGGACTATAACAAGGCAACTGTTTAGACTGGGATAAGTACAAACTACTACCTACCTCTTGGGACAGGAAGGGAATGACTTGTGCACATATAGCATTCAGTCTCTTCACAATTTCTGCCTGCAAATGACAAGAAGAAAAAAGTTTAATCATATAAATTCTCAGATGCAACTGTCAACCATGAACATAGAACACTCATTTTTTATTTGTTTGCTTCTATCTCCAGCCCTTCTCTGGCTAGGACAGGTTAACATAGACATCTGGGCGCCAGTTTAACAATTCCTAGAAGCCTATCGCTTCTGACTAAAAAGTTTTCCTTAAAAAAACAAAAAAAAAACAAACAAAAAAAAAAA